>APFE030233958.1:0-11982 GCA_000404065.3 Pinus taeda
TCTGCAAGATATATTAGGATAACTAGGACTATATTAGAGTAGTTAGAAGCAATATAGACAAGATTTAATACATAGAGGTGAGCTGTTTTATCTTTGTTGATTTAATTGAAGTCTTCCTCCCGAAAGCAATCTTTTGACATGTTCAAACAGTTTACGGGGTCCCTTAAAACCCGTCGGAGCTAGCCATTCCAAACGAAAGCAGGTCTAATTGGGGCTTGCGATCAGGTTAGTTCCCCTTGTTGGCATTGTGCACATTCGCCATGTCAACACATTGTAAAGGTATCAGAATATTACTTCAAACCATTTATACTATGCTTCCAAAAGATATATGTAATTATAGTAAAACGATATTCAAAGTTAAGGTATCCAAACTAGGCATTAAAATTCCAAAAACAATATTTCCAACAATATTCATTTTCCAATTTTTATCTTGGACATATGTAGTCTTCCCCTATCTTTGGCATCAATGAGAAAAATATTTCCAACAATATCCCCCTTTGTATTTAATGGTAACCATTAGATAATTTTTTAATAATACTAAAGAACTCCTATTTGCAATTCTCCTTAAGCTTGGAACTTCTCCCCCTTTGACATCAATGGATAAGGAATGCTCCCCCTAAGCTTCTGCTTATCCTTATATGTAGCTCTTCTTCTATCTACAACTTTTATTAATGTTTTTAACTCTTCCTATGCTTAAAACTTCTCTTAGTGACTACAACTGATCCCCTATATACTATCTCTCCTTATGTTTGCATATTATTTTTACTTTTGGCTGAAATTTCTTGCTCTGATATGTCAACAATAAAACAATTACCTTTTTTCTTATTACTTATTTCTACTTTGTTTGAAACTAGGCTCCCATATAAAGGTTGTGTGTATTTGTTCCTACATGTAACATTTATTCTTTTATATCTCTTCTCTTGAGACTGCTACCCTTATATTTGAACTTCCTTCTACTTTTTCCTTTTGGGACTACTTCCCCTGGGCACAATTTAACTCTGATTGCAACTTTCTTCTTTTCCTATAAAGGGATGCTCCCCTTGAAATTATGCTTCTCCTTATTTATGACTCTCCCACTTTGTTTATGTCAAGGGAGATCTTTTTCTTCCCTTGAACTTATGCACTACTGTTAATTTAAATACATCATTTATTTACTTCACTTTGTGCAATCGATTCATATGATGCAACCTTTCCATTTAACCATTCTTCTCCTACAACTCACTCTCAAAGGTTCCCATATTTTTAATGTGACATGAGGTGTTGAAGTCTCTTAGTTCTCTGTTATTGATGAGATCGAAGATATATTACTCCCAAATTTTGTCTTAGACTATTCAAAAGTCTCCATTGGTAGAGTTTCGGTGAATATATCTAGGATATGTTCCTTGGTTGCAATATGTTCTAGATTAACACTTTGTTCAATTACTTGCTCTCTTAAAAATTGTTACTTGATGGGAATGTGTTTCTTGTTTGAATCCATCACAAGGTTCTTTGAAATTTTGATAACACTTGTATTATCGCAGATAATTGATATTGGTTGATCATATTCTACTTTGATATCCTTTAGAGTATTCTTCATCCAACAAATTTGAATACAATATGTTCTTGTTGTAATGTATTCAACTTCAATTTTGGATAAGGATGTTGAGGTTTGTTTCTTTGTCAATCATGATACTAGAAAATTTCCCAAAAATAATGCTCCTTCACTGATGCTTTTCCTTTCATCTACTCTTCTTTCCCAATATGCATGTAATAAGGGCGAAAATGAATTGTAAATTTTCACAATAGTCTCATTAAAATTTATAGGATAGCTGCTCACATAACCATTTCTTGAGAATTTATATGATTCCCTACTCCTATTCCTCATATAGTAATTTCTTAGATATGCTTTGCAATCCATTTCCTTATGACCAAAATTCTTGTATAAAAAGAAATATCCATAAAAAAAATGTTATACCCGGACGTAAGAAACCTTCCTAGGGGAATTGCTTTTATAAATTCATTCCTAATATTTGATTGATATTCACTTCCTTTTCTAGTGCTGCTTGTGTTGCTGATAGGGTCATGTCTCTGTTGATCCTTCTCTTAATTTTTTACTCTCCTTGCATTTATTTTGGATCATTTTTTGTTGGGAGATTGAACAGATACTGGGGGGGGGGGGGTGTCAATATGTTGCACAATGGATCATCTATTTACACTTTTTACCTTTCCTTTACTTCATTTTTGAAATCATTAATAAGCAAAACAACATATAAATAATAGATTTAAACAACGACATAGTCAATACATAAGATCAACAACACACATGAACAAATAAACCATGACAAAAAACACCATCAAACACATCAAGGCACTGGATATTAGATAAAAACCCTTCTAGGAGAAAAACCATGGAACACTTATTCTATTCTTCTTATTATTATGTAAAATTCTCTTTACATCATATATTTTCCTTCACTAGTATGCAAGCCCTAACTTCCGATGTATGCAAGAAAACACCCACTCTAGGCCACTACCTCATGGAAGCCACCACTTCCACAACTATATGCAAGACCCAACCTGTTGGAAGCCCCAACCTCCTATTAGTTTCTTAGGCCACCACTAGAAGGAATCCACCACTTCCTAAATCAACAAGCCACCACTACTCCACTGAAGGCCCCAGCTTTCAAAACCTTGTGGACCAACTTCGATATATTTTGAAATTAAGCCCACCAATCTCTGCTCAATCAACTATGGATATTATTTTTCCAATTTTCATATTGGACCCACATACTCTTCATTCCCAATATCAATACATCAGAACAACTCTGCAAACAAACCTCTACCCAAAAACCAAATCTGCTCACACATTCAACTCAACAACATATGCTCAATAATCAACAATCAAACCCTTGAAACACTCAACAACACTGTGACTTTTATACCAAGAGAACACACCAGCACTCTCTGCTCATCAAACCCTAACAAAAAAATCAAATCACTCTAACTCATCAACAATTCTCTCAAGACACATACACTGACAACATATTGTCAAACCTTAGTGGAAACAAACCAACATACATAAACAACTTCTCACTATCATCCTTTTAGCAACAACACTCACTCATCATTATCATCACAAATACTTGCACTAAAAATGTTATACTACATCAACAACTTAACAATTACAAGGCTCTTGGCATACTATACATATCACAAGATAACTACAAAATATTAACACACTCAACAATATAACCCTTGGCATCTACAACTACGACATATTTACTTAGCAATAGAATATGATAGCTACAACAAATTCATCCATATATCAACAACTCCAAAGACATCAATCCTCTATTGATGTACTTTGTTCTTCATTCTAAGAATAGGCATGTAAATGAACTTTGATTCATTGTATTGCATCCTATACATAGGATGACATGACCTGTTAGATACCACCCCTAACACACACGAACTTACATCCTTGATCCATTGTCCTTTCTCCACATCATATATGCTTTTTTATTCCTTTACACACTTGATCCATTATTACAAAACCGATCAACTAAACTATGTGCACTCCATACTCATGAACAACTAAAACCACATAACAATGTCACTCTAACCATACTCTGCATAGCTAACCTCCAAAAGAGTGCACAATGTGACACACAGAATAATCGACACACTAGACTTCAAATCACACAGGACTTTAGTCGATACTTGGATAGTTAATCAGTCTCAAATCACACAAGTCTCCTTCACTCATCTATTTCCATCGATCTTAGATCATCCATTGCTCAATCCTTATGCATGTAGTCACACAAATCTCAACCTTTTTTTTTCCTCAAAAAACACTTCTCACAAAATTCACACATAGGTTCATCATACTATTAATGTCAGCATGCAATGACTAGATCACATTATCTCTCAACGAATATACTGACCATGCACTATTGGAGAATGCATCTGCTCTCAATTCCATTACATCCAACCTTGGGTCGATACATGTAATGGAAATTTAAAACTAACATGCCTAGCACCCAATTGAAACACTTCAATGCATTTACATCCTTCTCATTAACTTTGACTAGATCAAATAGCCAACTAAATCATTTATTAAAATCATTCCACCACAACACAACATACAAACACACTTTTTGAAATTACACTAGCGTGTAACCATCTTGCATTGCACAATACGACATTAGATTTATTTACAATCACCAATCCAAACTTGATCAACCACTAACACCTCAACCAGATCAACAATTAAATTCATTCCACTACCTTTTTATGACCATATGAATGCAATTTGATTACATACCTTTGGTGACCAAATAAACATGCAAACTCTTGGACCAGATTGATCACTACCAACCTGATATTTTTCCTTTTCCAATGCACAGGGAATAGGCACAATTTATCCACAAAGAATCTGGTTTGCGGGCGTTGGTATTAAACTGTAAATTTGGGTGAAAACTATTGGAAACACTAATTTTCCATGATTTAACTGTGTTTGCACACTGTTTTAGGTAAACCTCAATTTCTGTCACTCAGATCAGGAACCATTGCTTCAAGCCAAGATCAAGCATCATGCCAAGGGCATTTAACACCATAATACACCATTCTAATCACATGTAATTATTAACTCATCAAGATCATGCATAAGCATATCATGAATAACAGGTTGACATCAATGCCAACATGCCAACACTGTCACCACCTTTGAGCACATTAGCATAGCTTCTAGGCTCTTCTTTGCATTTATTTTCTAATGTCATTGAGCTTGATTCTCCCTTGGTAGTTTCATGATAACGAAGACATATTTTAATAAAATGATATATTTGAAACTAATAATTTCTTCTAATATCTTCTAATATTTCAAATTATTTCCAAACACAAAACATTGATTCAACTCATCAATGGTTTTTTCTAATTCTTTTCTCAAGGAAACAATATTAGCTTCCATATTATCATAATGTCCTTCCCATTCTTTGAGTTTTCCTAGTAACATTTAATCTCTTTTCTTTGCCTCATCTAGTTGTAACTTCATGAGAGAGACTAATGATTCATCAAGATCATGATAATTTTCTTTCTCATATTTCTGTAATAGATCCTCCAACTTTTTAATTTTTCTTCTGAGTCTTTCTATTTAATATAATGCACAGATAATTTCTCACTTAAGATCATAAATATATTCTTCCTTTGAATCTGATTCTTCATTTCAATGATCAATAGCTTGAGAATTTGTGGTATTGAGATTTTTCTTCTTCTTTAAATCTTTGAGAAATTCCTTACTAGTTGACTTCTTTGTTCTCATTTTATGTGTAGTATCCATATTCAAATTTTCCACTTCTTTCATTTCTTAAACATCATCTCTTCCATTAAACATAGAAGCTACTATTAAACATTCATGAATAGCCATGGTTCCTCCAATATCTTCCTTCTAGTGGCTAGACTACTTCTGAATGAACCCACTTTGAAACCAATTGTTTGATTCACAATTATAATGAGAGTTGGGGTGAATTAGTATAATAATTTTTTTTACTTGTTTAAACATTTGAATATCAAAAATGTTATTATTGCTCAAACTAGCTGGGGAGCTAAAAGGGGTTCCCATGAGGACAACTGCTAGGTCAAGGGCAACGATGGAGAATTAGCCCACTATGACCACAACTAAGACTCCCTACTCTTTACGGATTTTCACTGATGGGAGTAGACCCGCTAGTTAGGAGGTCACTTATAAAGTATAGATCAATGAAGGGAGGTGAAGTGACCTTAGAAACTCTTTCCTTAGGATAGAAAAAAGAGTGGGACTTGCTTGCCTTTTAACCAAGGGACTTGATTTTCTAGGGAGGGGATGAGGATTAGAGGATTGAGGTAGAAGGATAAGACCTATGAAGGAGGTTCTAAAATCCCTAAAATCCTTTTGATAACTTGGATTCTCGAGTAGTCCTTGATAAATAGGCTTTAGTGAAGAATGCGACCACATGAGGCCAAGTGGACCCAACCTAGGTTAGGGGATGGATTTATGAAACCAATGATGTTCTTAACCTAGCCAAGGTGAGGGGAAATGATCAAACAATAATTTTATTCCAAAGATATCAAATTGATCTTGCTAGGTTCTAGCCTTGGGAAAACCTAGGCGAAACTTGATCCTAAAGTTAGGGCTTGGGGTATTCAGAGATTCCACCGTCATAATTGATTCAAATTTAGAGGAGAGTAAGGGGACCCACTAGCGCAGTTGTATCTAGGAGATCAAAGTTTTCTTGTGGCTAGTCTCTCGAGAAATTGATGCCCTAGTTGACCTAATGGGGCTAGACCTGGGGAAAAGGGAAAAGGGTAAAAAGAGGGTTAAAATGATCACCCTTTTTGAGGGACCAGTGCCTAATTCACTAGGGGATATGGAGACAAGGATAATAATGAAGAAGGATTTAGTTTCTTGTTCAAGGAGGCTCCAAAAGTCAACATTGTCCAATGTTAGAGGAAAGAGAAGAAAAGTGACTTTCAAGCATTTATACTTCGTGAAAATGGTGCAATATTATTAATATAACATGATATCTAGGACATTTTATTCATCTAAAAATGGGAAATACAAAGAATAAGCTAAATAGACACACAACTCCACATTTCGTGTATGCAACAATTAGCCCTAATTATAGCGAAATTTAAATGTATGCAACAAAAATAAAAATAGCGTTAAATTTTCACTTACAATGTTAGAGAGTATATCCAACCAAAATCAAATTTGCAAATAAGAATCTCCGAGATTGAAATAGCCCAAATCCATACATCAAAATTCATCCATCATCCAAAATAATCCTCCAAGGAAAAAGTGTGAAATTCTCTAAAGATAGAGAGATCCCAAGTCAAGTGATGATACGAATGAATCCAACTAAATCCTATTTATACACTAATAAGGAGTTCGATTTAGCTAATACGCCTACATTAGCCCCTAAAAATAAAATAATGTGCAAATGACCTAACTTTGGTGACAAGCTCACAAATGAAAATATAAGCCTCTCAAGAGGACAAATAATAATCTATGAATGTCATAGGGCCCTCTAAGAGGCCTCATGAGGTCCATGGGTGCCACAATGAAGTATAGGACCCTCAAAAGTTGTGGACAAGGGATTGGCCCCTTGTAATAACTTATGGTGCTCCAAATGACCGTGGGAGCACACAAGTGTCCTCATGGGTCTCCAAACAAATAAAAAATGCATGTAGGTTGTCCTCAAGGGCCAAGATGACAATGTAGGAGATGCCACATCATCGTAGAAGTCATGGATACTCTTCCAAGTGTATTGTGTAATTGTGGGGCCAACTGGGCGTGATGGATTAGGTGCATCCTCCTCGTCCAATGAGTGAACCACAAACAATCTATAAATGGTTGTGGGGGTCCATGAAGTGCAATGCTATTGTGGAGGCCCATGGATCTCAACGCTCACCCTATATGTGCCAATGTATCCCTCTGAAGGATTAGGACCCCGTATAGGGAGACCAAACCCCAAATGGAAACCATCTGCAATCTTGCATAAGATCTAATGTGTCCCGTAGGCTTCTAATACAACAAGTCATCAGAGAAATTGAGAAAATGATCTTACCTAATCACAGACCATAGGTGGGGAATTCATAATGGCCTACCCTTCCATAATGAGCTTCGGGATGTTCCAATGTCTCCTACACTCCTAATGGGGTTAACCAAGTACCCTATTAGGTGGTTTTTGCTTCTAAAGGGGATAATATAGTCAAGGTAAATCCATCAATGGTGGTGGTATGTGGTAGATAGGTGAATGAGGTAGGGAATGAGAGGAGGCAACCCTAGGTCACATGTTGGGACATAGGGGTAGCTAATAAGAGGGAAGCTCACACTTGGGTTTAAAAGGTGTAGGAGGGAAAATCATGGTACATGAGGTGCCGCAAACTTGTTTTTTCTACCCTTCCTTATATGCCTTTTGCCTTTTTATGATTTCCTTTGATTAAATTCTCGGGGCTCAAGGGGTTAGAGTATGATGTTTAAGATATAACAGTGAATTCCCCCCTTTAAGGAGGGGCGGTTCATCACCCTCCAAGGGTTGGGACAGTCATGTGCTCCTATATGATGAGGAAGGTTCATAGAACCTTTTGGAACCTTGGTGATGGCCATGATGATGGGGTAGAGCTTCATGTAATGGCTTTTTACCATGTGCTAAATGATTTTTTCCCAGCCATATTTTGCATTTTGTGGTACTTTTCCTATTGAATGTGGCCATATATTCTTTTAACTTTCTTTTTAGTCGCATCAACCTCAGGATTCATTTTATGCCATGACCCAAGGTGAGGGCAAGGTGAAGGGGTGAGATGGACCTATGTGGACTCAATGGAGAACTGTGGACCCATGTGGGAGAAGTGATAGATGGGGTAGCAATGAATGGAAAGGGGGTAATATAAGTGAATGAGGGAGTGAGACCATGCAACCAAAATCAGGGCATGAAATACCATTCTTGAAACCAAGTGGTTAGTAAAAGAGATCCCACGGTGCTAGAATCCAAGGTGAAGTCCTAAAAGATGTCTAGGGGACAAAAGAATAGACCTAGCCCATTATTTCCATCGAAGCCCCCCCATTAATCCATACCCAGAAGTGTCCATGATAAGAAAACTAGAAGATTCAATTTCAAAATGGCAAGGAATACCTTTAGCTTTGAGAGGCCCACCTTCAAACATATTATCATGGCAGATGGGCGAGGAACCACATGGCTGGCTTAGGTGGCAGAGAAATAGCATAGTGAGCTAGATGATCGCTACAAGGGGCTGCTAGCTGCCAACTGAGGACCATCTTGGAGAAAAAATTTCTCCTAGGGATATTATCCACAAAATGGTGGATAACAAACATCAATCTCATAAACTAAATAATAATGTAAGATATAGATGGAAAACTTTATAGGAGAAAGCAACAAAACTTCTTTACATGAAAGATATTATAGGAACCAACCTACTATTGCACCAATTTGTCAGAACCAACCTACTATTACATCAATTTGTGGGAACCAACCTAATATTACATCAATTTGTGGGAAGCAACTTATATGAGACACTAATCCCTATGTTTCTTTGTAGGAACCAACCTAAAGGAGACACCAATCCCCTCTATTACTTTGTAGGTGCCAACCTATTGGAGACACCAATCCCCTCTATTTCATTTTAGGCACAAGCCTATATGACACACCAATCCCTTATGATGCTTTGTAGGAACAAACTTATAGGAGATTTCAATCCCTTATGATGCTTTATAGGAACAAACCTATAGGAGATACCAACCCATTTTGCTACTTTGTAGGAAAAAACCTATAAGAGACAACAATCCCCTTTGCCTCTTTGTAGGAACCAACCTACAGGAGATACCAATCCCATCTACTGTAAGATTTGTAGGGACAAACCTAAACGAGAAACAAATCCCCCTTGATACTTTGTAGTCACCAACGTACTTCACTGAATTTATTTGCTTCTTCACAATGTCTGTTAGTTTCTTCTGCTTTCACCAAGTCTTCTTGATCCTTCTTCCTTCATTAGGTCTACTTTCCCCAAAACTTGTTGTTTTAGGCTTCTTCCCAAGAACAATCTTACACAACATTCCATGTATTGAATTTCACAAATTTGGTTATGATATTTCTACCATGGATACCTAGAGATCTGTTCTTTATCTCCTCCATATTTCATAGTCTAAAACAACTTAGAATGAAAATTAAGGAAAAAATACTACACTAACCTATTTAAAGCATGTTTCAGGAGCATTCAAGAACACTAATTTCATAGATTTGAGGCTTCTGCGATCTTCATTTTGTGTAGTGTTATTTTCTGGAGTCATCGCATTCATGATTTTATTGTATCAATGTTTCAAACCAACCTCTGTGGTTCATCATCAGGATCAGATGTGTGAACCATAGAGGTTGGTTTGATACGTTGATACAATAAAATCATGAATGCGATGACTCTGGAAAATAACACTACACAACACTAATTTCCTCATATCATATATTTGAATTTATAGTAAAAAAAAAGATATGAAATTTGTATATTGGGTACCTTGATATCTCTTCCCTATCTCCTCTATATTTCACAGTCTAAAATATCACAGAAAGAAAGCTATAGAAAAATACCAAGTTAACCTGTTTGAAGCATGTTTCAAGAGTATTTCAGAACACTAACTTTCACATAAAATATCTTTGAAAATATAGTGAAACAAGACTAAAATATAAACCATTAGTAGCTTAAGACCTTTTCTCTCTCTGGTCCTGATTTCATAGTCTAAAATATGATAGAAAGAAAGTTATAACAAAGATACCAAGCTGACATGTTTGAAGCATGTTTCAGGAGCATTCAGGAAGCCTAATTTTATCAAAGCATATATATGAAATTATAGAGAAACAAGGGATGGAATTTTAATGTTAGGTACATGATGATATTTTATATATATCCTCCAATTTTCATAGTCTTAAACATCCCAGAAGAAAATTTATAGCGAAAATATCAAGCTAACCTATTTGAAGAAAATTTCAGGAGCATTCAAGAAGCCTAACTTCCTTAGAGAATATCTCTGAAACTATAGTGAACCAAGATCTAAAATTTGAATCATAGGGACATGATGATATTCGATCTCTATCCTCGATTTTTCAAAATGAAAATTCCGAGATGACTCATTCACCTTGTAAATTACATTTTTGATTCCACCTTTAAACTCCAAGAATCACCACAAAAATATTCCTTATATCCTCTTGCAAATATCATATATCTTGTTGCTTAGATACTATTCAAATGAAATAATATTTCCTTTATTCATGGTGTTTATATGTTCACTTATGGGGCCAACTTGTAAAACTGGTTGGGTTGGCTCGCTTGTACTTTCTGGTTGGGTCATCCTAATGAAATATTTCCTATCTCCTCATTCCTATGGAGTTAGAGGAAGTTCCATATTGAAAATGCCCTGGAATAATATTTCAAACCATATGTACTATGCTCCAATTGGAGCTATGTAATTGGAGTAAAAAATACTTCAAATATAGGGTATCCAAACTGGGCATCAAATGTCCAAAACTGATATTGCCAATAATATTCATTTTCCAATTTTTATCTTGGACATATGTAGTCTCTCGTTGTCTTTAACATAAATGAAAACAATATTTCCAACTTTTTTCAACAAGTTGTATTTATACTAAAAGGATATCGCCTTAACTAAATTTTGTAGATTAAATTTAGTGAAGTTATCAACCATGAACATGTGACTAATTCTAGGTCACTTGTATTGAGACTGAACCTAATCAACCAGTATTGATGTTGCATGTAGTTGTACAAATTTGGATATATTATTTTCACACTTGTTATATTTTTTACCCCACAAAGTCCCAAGTATCTTATAGAATTCACATTGATAACCATGGTGAGGGTGAATTTTCATTAACCATTTTCTTAAAGGCTGCTCTCAATTCATTTAGCATCAATGCTTACTCACATAGTTGTTGTTGTTCTTCTATAAAATTGTAAGGTCCTATATTGATACAAGTTTACATGGCCACCCATTTTCACTCCATAATATTGTAAGATTGAAACTAATTTATAATGGTTGACAAACACCTTTTCAATACTCACCTAGTTAGTTATTCTTCCTTTCTATATTTTCACGGTCTTAATGTGCCCCATTACTTCTTCAGAGTAAAGCGTTTTGAATAATGCCTTGGTTTTTCATGTTTCTATTTCTATTCCAATGTAGTAGGGCTTTGATTTCCCTTGATTTGTACATATCTTCATTGTTTAGTGAGTGCCTCATCTTGAACACCTTGTCTTGAAGTTACTAAAAGGATCATTTTTTACCATTCTTAACAATTGTTAGCCCCACATAAAGCAAGCAACCCTTCTTATAGAATCCTATTATGAAACCAGCTCAAGAAAAGATAGAAAAGATAGATCAACGCCTTAGAATTCAACCTCTTTGAGGGGGCAACCTCCTTTACATTACATAAATGAACAATT
>APFE030233959.1:0-19033 GCA_000404065.3 Pinus taeda
TGTTTTGTAACTTTAGTGTTACAAATCCTAAACCATGAACACTAAACCATAAAACATAAAACCTAAACCCTACAGTAGAAAGCCTAAATCCCAAACCATAAACCCTAAACGGTAAACTCTAAACACTAAGAATTTTATAACATTTTGGAAAGCATTCTGTAAATTTAATTTAAGTGTTTATTTAAAGAATTTACTAAAGTGTTATAAAACCTAAACCCTAAACCGAAACCCCAAACCCTATTTCATAATGCTTAAAGCCTAAAGGATAAACAGTAAAATTATTTACTAAGTTCCTGTAAACCCTAAACCGTAAAGCCTAAAGATTGAAAGCATTTACTAAGGTATGATAAACTCTAAAAACTAAACTCCATAAGCTAAACCCTAAAGCCTAAGCCCTAACCCCCAAACCCTAAAAAGCCATAAACCCTAAACCCTAAAAAAACCCTAAACCCTAAAAACCTTAAACCCTAAACCATAAAAAACATTTTTTAGATTTTTTATAAGTGTTTATTAAAATAATTTATTAAATCATTATAACCCATAAACCTTAAACCCTAATACCCACAACCCCAACCTAAACCATAAACCCTAAACCATAAGCACTTTAAAACATTTTAAACACCAAACCCTAAACTCTAAGTATTTTATAACATTTTAACAAGAGTTTGTAAGTTTTTATTAAAGTGTTTATTTAAATAATTTACTAAATTGTTATAAACCCTAATCCCTAAGCATTTTATTACAATCTAGCAAGTGTTTTGTAACATTTTAAAACCTCAAATGCTAAACATTTTATAACACTTAATAAGTGTTTTGTAACTTATTTTAAGTGCTTATTAAAAGAATTTACTAAAGTGTTATAAACCATAAACCCTAAAACGAGCACCCTAAGAATTTTATTAAATTTTAACATGTGTTTGTAACTTTTTTTATAGTGTTTATTAAAACCTAAGGATTTTATAAAATTTTAACAAGTGCTTCATAACTTTTTTTAAAGTGTTTAATAAACCCTAAGCATTTTGTAAAATTTTAAACACTAAACCCTTAACATTTATAACATTTTAAAAAGTGTTTTGTAACCTTTTTTTAAGTGTTTATTAAAAATTTTTATTGAAGTGTTATAAGACCTAAACCCTAAACCCTAAATCCTAAACCATAAGCATTTTATAACATTTTAAAACCAAAAGCCTAAACCGTAAATCCTAAACTCTAAACCCTATGTATTTTATAACATTTTATCAAGTGCTTTCTTACTTTTTTCATTGTTTATTAAATGCATTTACTAAAGTGTTATAAATCCTAAACCCTAAATCATGAGCATTTATTAGAAGTTTAAGTCGTAAACCCTAAAGGTTAAGAATTTTATAACATTTTAGCAAGTGTTTTGTAACCTTTTTTTATTTTCTTACTAAAATAGTTTATCTAAGTGTTATAAATCCCAAACCCTAAACAATAAACCCTATCCCTAAACACTAAGAATTTTATAATTTTTTAAAATACATTTTTGTAACGTTTTTAAGTGATTATTAAAATAATTAAACAAAGTGTTATAACCTAAACCCTAAACCCTAAACCCTAAGCATTTAATAACATTTTAATAATATTTTTGTTTAACTTTTATTTAAGTGTTTATTAAAATAATTTACTAAAGTGTTATAAACCCTAAACCCCAAACCAAAAACCCTAAACCATAAAATCTAAGCATTTTATGATCTATTAAAAATAATTTTGTAACCTTTGTTTAAGTGCTTGTTAAAAGAATTTACTAAGGTGTTATAAAACCTAAACTGTAAAGCCTAAACCCTAAACCAAATCATTTATTAACATTTTAAAACGTGTTTTGTAACCTTTTTTAAGTCATTATTAAAAGCACTTAAGAAAGTTTTATAAACCCTAAACCCTAAACCCTATAAAGTAAACCCTAAACCATACACATTTTATAACATTTTTAAAAGTGTTTTTTAACTTTTATTTAAGTTTTTATTAAAAGAATTTACTAAATTGTTATATACCTTAAGCCACACACCTTAGAAGCTAAACCCAAAAACCTAAACCCAAAACCCTAAACCCCAAGCCTTAAACGCTATACCATAAAACCTAAGAATTCTATAAGAGTTTAAGAAGAATTTTGTAACTTTTATTTAAGTGTTTATTAAAAGAAATCACTAAACACTAAACCCTAAACCATAAACACAAAACCCTAAAACCTAAACACAAAAACATAAAACCTAAACCCTAAACCCTAAATGCCAAACCCTAAACCCTAAACCATAAAACCTAAACCCTAACCATTTTATAACATTTTAAAAACTATTTTGTAACTTTTATTTAAGTGTTTATTAAAAGAATTTACAAAAATGTTGTAGACCCTAAACACTAAACCCTAAACATAAACCCAAAACCCCAAACCTTAAAACCTAAATCCTAAACCCTAAACCCTAAATTCCAAACCCTAAACCCTAAACCCTAACCTATAAACCCCAAACCCTAAACCCTAAACCTCAAACTGTGAACATTAACCCGTAAATCCTAAACATTTTTGAACATTTTAAAAAGTATTTTGTAATTTTTATTTAAGTGTTTATTAAAAGAATATACTAATGTGTTATAAACTATGAACCCTAAACTTTAAGCCACAAACCCTAAACCCTGAACTCTAAACCATAAACCCTAAACCATAAATGATAAACCCTAATAATTTTATAACATTTTAAAAAAATATTGTAACTTCTATTTAAGTGTTTATTAAAATCATTTACTAAAGTGTTATAAACCCTAAACCCTAAACTCTAAACACCAAACCTCAAATCATAAACCCTAAACCCTAAGCCCTAAGAATTTTATAACATTCCAAAAAAAGTATAACTTTTAGTTAACTCTTTATTAAGAGGATTTACCAAAGCCTTATAATTGCTAGACTCTTAACCCTAAACCCTAAGCAATTTATAACATTTTAAAAAGTGTTTTTTAACTTTCATTTAAATTTTTATTATAAGAATTTACTAAATTCTTATAAAACCTAAACCCTAAGCATTTTATAGCATTCTAAAAAGTGTTTTGTAACTTTTACTTAATTTTTCGTCAAAATAATTTACTAAGTTGTTATAAACCCTAAACCATAAAAGCTAAACCCTAAACTGAAAAGCCTAAACCCTAAATGTTAAACCCTAAGCCTTTTATAACATTTCAAAAAGAATTTTATAACTTTTAATTAAGTGTCAATTAAAATAATTTACTAAAGTGTTATAAACCCTAAACCCTAAACCCTATACTCTAAACCCAAAACCCAAAACCTTATACCTTATACCCTAAAACCTAAACCCTAAGCATTTCATAACATTTTAAAAATTGTTTTCTAACCCTAAACACTAATCCCCAAAACATAAACCCTAATTAATTTATAACATTTTAAAGAGTGTTTCATAAGTTTTATTTAAGTGTATATTAAAAAAATTTGCTAAAGTGTTATAAAACAAAAACCCTTAATGCTAAAGCATAATAATTTTATAGCATGTTAATAACTATTGGTAACTTTTATTTAAATGCTTATTAAAAGAATTTACTAAAATGTTATAAACCCTAAATCCCAAACCCTAATCCATAAACAATAAACCCTAAGAATTTTATGAGTATCTATAATTAGGGAAGAACACACCTGGGTATGTAAGTGTAGGAGGGAGTAAATTGTGGTACACGAGATATCTTGACCTTTGTTTTCTCACCCCTCTTCATAAACGTTTTTGTTTTTATTTATTTTTCTTCCTAACTCCTCGAGGCTACATGGGATGAATGCATTATGTGTAATATGTAGTAGCAGATACCCCCTTAAGGTGAGGTGTTTTATCGCTACACCCTAAACCCTAAACTCTTAAAACTTAACCGTAAAACCCAAATCCTAAACCATAAACCCAAAACCCCAAATCCTAAACACTAAACCCTAAGAAATTTATTATATTTTAAAAAGTGTCTTGTATCTTTTATTTAAGTGTTTATTAGAACAATTACAAATGTGTTTAAACTTGAAACCATGAACCCTAATCCCCAAACCCTAAACCCTAAACCAAAAATCTTAAAACTTAAACCCTAAGAATTTTATAAAGTGTTATAAACCCAAAACCATAAAACTTAATCCGTAAATCCTAAACAACAAACACTTAACTCTAAACCTTAGACCCCAAACACCAAACCCTAAATCCTAAACCATAAATCCTAGACCATAAGCATTTTATAACAATTGTAAAAACATTTTGTAACTTTTATTTAAGTGTTTACTAAAAACATTTACTAAAGTTCTATAAACCCTAAGCCCTAAACTCTAAACCATAAAGTCATATCCCTAAACCCTAAACTGTAAATCCTATACCCTAAGTATTCTATAACATTTTAAAAAGTGTTTTGCAACTTTTATTTAAATGTTTATTAAAAGCATTTACTAAATTTTTATAATCCCTAAACCATACACCCTAAACCCTCAACATTTTATAGCATTTTAAAAATGGTTTTGTAACTTTTATATAAAAGCGTTTATTAAAAGAATTTACTAAAGTGTTATAAACCATAAACCCTAAATCTTGAACCCTATACCCTATACCCTAATCATTTTATAACATTTTAAAAAGTGTTTTGTAACTTTTATTTAAGTGTTTATTAAAAGAATTTACTATACTGTTATAAACCTTAAAACCTAAACATAAACCCTAAACCTTAAACCACAAAACCCTAAACCCTGAGAATTTTATAAACGTTAAGCACTCTACCATAAACCCATAACCCTAAATCCTAGAACCTTAACCCTACACACTAAACCCCAAACCCTAATCCGTCAGCCCCAAATGCTAAGCATTTTATCACATTTTAGAAAGGGTTTTGTTTTATTTAAGTGTTTATTAAAATCTTTTACGAAAGTGTTAAAAACCCTAAATTCAAAACCCTAAACCCTAAACCCCAAACGATAAACCTCAACCCCTTAACTCTAAACAATAAACACTAAGCATTTTATAACATTCTAAAAAGCAGTCTGTAACATTTATTTAAGTGTTTATTAAAGGCATTTACTCAAGTTTTATAAACACTAAACCCTAAACTCTAAACCTGAAGCCTGAAACCCTAAAGCCTAAAGCCTAAACTCGAAACTCTAAGCATTTTGTAACATTTTTAAAACTTTTTGTAACTTTTATTTAAGTGTTTATTAAAACTATTTACGAAACTCTTATAAACCCTAAAACCTAAACCCTAAACACTAGAACAAAAACCCAAAATCAAAACCCTAAACACTAAACCCTAAGGATTTTATAATAGTTTAAAAACCGTTTTCAAAATGTTATTTAAGTCTTTATTAAAAGAATTTACTAAGGTCTTATAAATTGTAAACTCTAAATCCCAAAATTTTATTTAAGTCTTTATTAGAAGCGTTTACTAAAGCCTTATAAACCATAAACCCTATAGAGTAGCCACCCTAAACCCTAAACCCTGAACCCTAAATGCTAAACCATAAAATCAAATCATTTTATAACATTTCAAAAATCATTTTATAACTTTTATTACAATGTTTATTAAAATAAATTACTAAAGCGTTATAAACCATAAAAGTGAAACCCTAAACTTTAAAACCCAAACCTAAAACCTAAAACCCTAAACCTTAAATCCTAAACTCTAAGCATTTTATAACATTTTAAAAAGTGTTTTATAACTTTTATTTAAGCATTTATTAAAATCATTTATTGAGCCCTTATAAACCCTAAACCCTAACAATTTTATAACATTATAAAACGAGTTTTTTAACTTTTATTTATGTGTTTATTAAAAGAATTTACTAAATCCTTATAAACCAGAAATCCTAAAAAGTGAACCCTAAACCCTAAGCTCCAAACCCCAAACCCCAAACCCTAAATACTAATAATTTTATATCATTTTAAAAGGAGTTTTGTAACTTTCATTTAACTGTTTATTAAAAATATTTTCTAAAGTATTATAAACCATAAACCGTGAAGCATAAACAAAAACCCTAAATCCTAAACCCTAAGTATTTTATAACATTTTGAAAAGTTATTTGTAACTTCTATTTAACTTTTTATTAAAATAATTTACTAAATTTTTATAAACTGTAAAACCTAAGCCTTGAATTGTAAACCCCAAACCCTAAACCCTATATCCTAAACATTAATAAATTTATAACATTTTAAAAATAATTTTGTAGTTTCTCTTTAAGTGTTTATTACAATAATTTACTAAATTTTTATAAAACATAAACCCTAAGCCCTAAACGCTACACCTGAAACCCTAAAAGCTAAACCCTCTGCATTTTATAACATTTTAAAAAGAGTTTTCTAAATTTTTCTTAGGTGTTTATTAAAAGAACTTACTAGAGTGTTATAAACACTAAAACCTGAACCCTAACCATTTTACAACATTTTAAAAAGTTGAATTGAGGCTTTTGTGATCCATAACATATATAGAAGATTTTTCAGTGTAAATCACATTTAGAAAAACCTTTTCCGATGCGTTTCGAACCAACTAGTGTGGTTCATCGTCAGAATAAGTTGAGGAGTCAGATCAAGCCTATCAATTATATACGGAGAGCAGATCCTCCAAATGGCTAGGTTGACTGGGTTGACCATCAACAACTATCTACAACAGCTCAGAATAAAATTAAAATATTAATAAGTCAAATGTATTAGTTATTGAATTTTAATATAATTTACTTAGGTTACTAAATTATTCAATCAAACTCATTTATAATTTATTTAATAAATGAGTTGGATTGAATAATTTAGTAACCTAAGTAAAATATATTAAATTGAATAACTAATACATTTGACTTATTAATTTTTTAATTTTACTCTAAGCCATTGTAGATAGCCACTGATGGCCAACCCAGTCAACCTAGTCGTTCGAAGGATCTGCTCTCCCTCTATAATTGACAGTCTTGATCTGACTCCTCAAGTTGTCCTCACGATGAACCACACTAGTTGGTTTGAAACACATCGGCAAATGTTTTTCTAAATGTGATTTACGCTGGAAAATCTTCTATATCTTTTAAAAAGTTTTTTGTAACTTTAGTGTTATAAATCCTAAACCATAAAACCTAAACCATAAAACCTAAAACCTAAACCCTAAACCCGAAATCCTAAATCCCAAACCATAAACACCAAACGGTAAACCCTATACACTAAGAATTTTATAACATTTTAGAAGGAATTTTGTAACTTTTATTTAAGTGTTTATTTAAAGAATTTACTGAAGTGTTATAAAACCTAAACCCTAAACCCCAAACCCCAAACTCTATATCCTAATGCTTAAATCCTAATGGACAACCCCTAAAATCATTCACTAAGGTCCTATGAACCCTACACCCTAAAGCCTAAAGCTTGAAAGCATTTACTAATGTATTATAAACTCTAAACCCTAAAATCCAAAACCTAAGCCCTAAACCCTAAGCTCTAAACCCCAAACCCTAAAAAGCCTTAAACCCTAAACCATAAAAATCCCTAAACCCTAGAAAACCCTAAACCCTAAAAACCATAAACTGTAAACCCAAGAAATCATTTTTTTATTTTTTCTAACTGTTTATTAAAATAATTTATTAAAGCATTATAAACCATAAACCCTAAACCATAAGCACTTTATAACATTTTAAACCCCAAACCCTAAACCCTAAGTATTTTATAACATTTTAACAAGAGTTTGTAACTTTGTTTTAAAGTGTTGAATTAAATAATTTACTAAATTTCTATAAACCGTAAACCCTAAGCATTTTATTACAATTTAGCAAGTGTTTTGTAACATTTTAAAGCCCTAAACCCTAAACATTTTATAACATTTTAATAAGTGTTTTGTAACTTTTTTTAATTGTTTATTAAAAGAATTTATTGAAGTGTTATAAGCCATAAACCCTAAAATCTACACCCTAAGAATTTTATAATATTTTAACAAGTTTTTTGTAACTTTTTTAAAGCGTTTATTAAAAGAATTTACTAAAGTGTCCCTCAAACCTAAACCCTAAGGATTTTATAACAAATTAAACTTGAAACCGTGAGCATTTTATAACATTTTAAAAAGTGTTTTTTAACCTTTTTTTAAGTGTTTATTAAAATAATTTATTGAAGTGTTATGAGACCTAAACCCTAAACCCTAAACCCTAAATCCTAAACCATAAGAATTTTATAACATATTAAACCCAAAACCTAAAGCATAAAGCATAAACTCTAAACCCTACGTATTTTAAAAAATTTTAACAAGCATTTCTTAGCTTCTTTTGAGTGGTTATTAAAAGCATTTACTAAAGTGTTATAAACCCTAAACCCTAAACCACAAGCCCTAAACCCTAAACCATAAATCTAATAATTTTAGGACAGTTTAAGAAGAAATTTGTAACTTTTATTTAAGTGTTTATTAAAAGAATTTACTAAAGAGTTATAAACCCTAAACCATAAACACAAAACCCTAAACCCTAAACACAAAAGCATAAACCCTAAACCCTAAAACCTAAACTCTAAACCCCAAACCCCAAACCCCAAACCCTAAAACCTAAACCATAAAACCTAAACCCTAACCATTTTATAACATTTAAAAACTATCTTTTAACTTTTATTTCAGTGTTTATTCAAATAATTTACAAAATGTTGTAGACCCTAAACACTAAACCCTAAACATAAACCCAAACCACAAACCTTAAACCCTAAACCCTAAATCCCAAACCCTAAACCCTAAACCCTAACCTCTAAACCCCAAACCCTAAACCCTAAATCATAAATCGTAAACCCTAAACCTTAAACCCTAAACACCAAACTGTAAACATTAAACCTTAAACCCTAAACATTTTATAGCATTTTAAAAAGTGTTTTTTAATTTTTATTTAAGTGTTTATTAAAAGAATTTACTAAAGTGTTATAAACTATGAACCCTAAATTGTAAACCACAAACCCTAAACCCTAAACCATAAACTCTAAACCTAAAACCCTAAGCCCTAAACTCTAAACCCTAACCATAAACCGTAAACCCTAAATGATAAATCCTAATAATTTTATAGCATTTTAAAAAAAATATTGTAACTTCTATTTAAGTGTTTATTAAAATCATTTCCTTAAGCGTTATAAACCATAAACCCTAAACTCTAAACACCAAACCCCAAATCATAAACCCTAAACCATAAACCCTAAGAATTTTATAACATCTTAGAAAAATTCTAACTTTTATTTAAGTGTTTATTAAGAGGATTTATCAAAGCTTTATAAACCCTAGACTGTTAACCCTAAACCCTAAGCAATTTATAACATTTTAAAAAGTCTTTATTATAATAATTTACTATAGTCTTATAAAACATAAACCCTAAGCATTTATAGCATTCTAAAAAGAGTTTTGTAACTTTTATTTAATTTTTTATCAAAATAATTTACTAAGGTGTTATAAACCCTAAACCAAAAAACCTGAACCCTATATGCTAAACCCTAAGCCTTTGATAACATTTCAAAAAGTGTTTTGTAACTTTTACTTAAGTGTTAATTCAAACAATTTAATAAAGTGTGATAAACCCTAAACCATAAACCCTATACCCTAAACGCCAAACCCTAAAACCTATACCTTATACCCAAAAACCTAAACCCTAATTAATTTATAACATTTTAAAGAGTGCTTTGTTACTTTTATTTAAGTGTATATTAAAAACATTTGCTAAAGTGTTATAAACCATAAACCTTGAATGCTAAAGCATAAGAATTTTATAACATGTTAATAAATATTTGTAACATTTATTTAAGTGCTTATTAAAAGAATTTACTAAAATGTTATAAACCATAAATCATAAAACCTAATGTTTATGTCCTATATGACTATTATTATATGTTTATCTTAATTAAATAAATCAGAACTAGACTTAGTTGATCACATAAATAAATATTTCTATACATGCAACAATCACACATATAGAAATAAAGAGAAAAAGCATAATTGTGATATGGCAATAATTACACTCTCAAATCAAATTTCTTTTAAATATTCATAGCCTACAAAGAAACCTCCATGCATTGTCAAATGGATTATTGTATGTTATACAAAAAAAAATAGAACCACACTTATTGAGATGAATCTACTCTCTAGGAAGCACATAATTTTTCTTATTTCTGAAATTATTAACCTTTGCTCCTCTCCTATGCTCAAAAATTGCTAAATTATTCTCTCTTGATATATGGAGTCTGTTTAGTTTACAATAACGTGTCTATTAATGTCTACCATCTTGTCATATTTTTTCTTTGAGATAGATAACTACTCTTCATAATGATAAGACTAATTTTGTTTGACTACTACTCTAATCCCCTCATATACATAAATTATTTATGTATATGACCCATCAACTAGTTAGCTAATATTCACTCATTGTAAATGTTAAAAAATAGAATAAAACAAGATATATTCTCAAACTGTGCAGCTCACAGGTGAGGAGCTTCACTTGGAGACTTCCTCTAGCAGAACGCCCTACACATTCGTCATAAATCATCAAGAATAAATAGTTTACATGCAAGTACGAGAGTTAGAAAAATCACCTATAGTGTAGGAACTAATTCCTAAACTAATTCTCACAGACAATTAATGAACGAACTCTCTCCAACATTCTACATTAACTTCAACACCCCCCCTTAATGGAGAAAGGATTCACTAGTTCTCCCAACATCTCCTTAAATAAAAAAAAATTAATTCATCCAAGGGGCTTAATAAAAATGTATGAAACATGATCACAAGTATTACAATATTCAATATAAATTTGTTTTGACTAAACATTCTCTCTAACAAAGTGAAACTATGTATCACTATGCTTTGAGTTTTTATGAAACACTCGATTGTTTGCAAGTTTGCTTGAGATTTGATTGTCACATTTGATAACTATAGGATCCCTTTTTTTTCCTCCGGCATCATGAAGAAGTCTGCTCAACCAGACTTCCTTAAAAATTGTTGCACACACTGCTTGATACTCTGCTCCTTCTAAAGACAAGGATAAATTTTTCTTCTTCTTGTTGCTCAAAGAAATGGCCCTAGACCCAATGTTGAATGCATAACATGTTATGGATCGTCTATCATTCAGATTTCCAGCCCAATCTGAATCTGAAAAACCTGTTAATCTAACATCAAATGAATCAGTATATTTAATAACAAATTCCAAGGTTCCTTGAATATACCCTAAGACACCATTCGCTTCCACCCAATGACTCTCAAGAGGCTTTGACATAGATTGCGCCAAAGAGATGACTGCAAAAGCTAAATTAGGTCGAATTGTAATTAGATAAATCAAACTCCCAACTAGTCATCTCTATAGTGTTGAATCCACCTGCTTAGAACCATCATCATTATGGAGTTTAATATTCTATTGTAACAACGCTAGGGAAGCTTTTCACTCATACATATTGAACTTTTTCAATAAGCTCCTCACATAATTTCCTCGAGATAAAAGAGTCTATCCAGAGTCCCTCCAGACTTCAAGACGCAAATAATAGTGTAACTCTCCAAGCTTTTCCATATCAAAATCCTCTAACATCTAAATTTTGATTTCTTTAATGAGATGATATCCATTTTCTATAAGATTAATATCATCTACATATAAAGAAATCAAAACTATTTGCCCCATTTTCATCAAACACAATATACATAGTAGGGTCATTCTTTCTCTGCTTATAACTATGGTGCAGGAAAAATGAATCAATTTTATCATACCATGACCTCGGTTCCTGTTATAAACAATATAATGTTTTTCTCAATCTACAAGCTAAATGTTCCTCCTTTGTTTCACAAACCCCTCACGTTGGATTAAATACACTTCTTCTTTCAATTCACCATTTAAGAAAACATGTTTCACATCTAGTTTGTGTATCATCCAATGATTTATAGTAGCTAAATCAATTACCATTCTAATTGTGTTTAATTTAGCTACATGGGTGAAGGTTTCCTCACAATCTATGCCTTCCTTCTATGAATAACTCTTTGCCACCAACCTAGGTTTACATTTGTCTATAGTACCATTGTTTTCCTTCAAGTAGTTCAACTAAATCCCAATTTTTGTTCTTAAGTATTGACTCATATTCATCTTCCATGGATATTCTCCACTCATCATATTGAATTTCTTATTTATAATTAGAGTGTTCAACAACATTTAACATACTAGTTATAAGACCATGATCCCTATACCTTGCTGGCAATTGATTTTCCCTACCTGATCTCCTTAGTGGTCAATTGACCTCAAATTTGTTTTGATCATATCTTAGTCAATATTTGGAGAAAATAATATTAGATTATAAATTAATTTACATAAATATATAATGAGATATTTTATATTAGTGTCTGTTAGTTTTATACGAATATTATATGACTAACTATATCAAATGTGTTTCAAATTAACGCATTGAAAACTTATCTCCAAGAAGTGAATATTTTAACTCAAGTAAACTCTTGCATGTTAGGTTGGATGTTTTCTCATGGAAATCACAATGTTGCAAACAAAATTATTAATGGAAATTTAAAAATAATATTTTCGGTAAATGCTTAATGAAAATTTGGAAACAATAAGTAACTTAAGATGTCTCTATGAGGAGTTGGACAATCACTACACCAAACATTTTTCACTATCAAGTTGGGTTGGGAAGAGACTGTTCATCCCAACAAATAGTAGACTGTCATCATGACTTACCTCAGTCTAATTAAAAATCAACACATATATTTGAAATTACATCAATGATTCAAGTAGTAGTCTCGTGCAATTGAGAAGAAGAGTTAACCTACATAATTTGGGTTTATCACACAATCGTAGCCATAGATGAATCTTAGTCTTAGACATTGTCTCTGAGATTTCAAGCGATAAGCATCTAGATCACTCAAGAAATAACTTGAATGGTTCGATCCATGCCACCTTCAACCAACTACTAGAGTTGCAAGTCTTCAATATTTTCTCCAATTTCCTCAATGTTGCAATTCCATCATTCTTAAGAAATTTTCTGAATCTTTTATAGCTTAACTTAAGCGACAATTTTCTCACTGGATCCATGTTGTTTGAGCTAGGAAGATTAAAGTACCTATAACATCTATGGCTAGTGTATTGAAATTTATTCAAAGATTGTTTTTGGATGTTGTTGCGTCAGGTAATGATTCTACTTCCTACAATCACTTCTATCATTTAATACATGCTAACAAATTATGTAGCACAATATGTTTACTCCAAATTTAGAGAAGGATGTTATAGAAGTAACCCTTACCATTTTTATGATAGTAGGGATATCAATATATGTCTCCATTAGCTCCTCATCATAATAAGAATACCATTAATTCTATTATCTCTTTCTTAGTTTATTCTCTTTTGAATGAGGTAATTTATCCTTTGGGCTATTGTTCTTAGTTGATATCTTCCACTTCTCTAATCATCTTTTTATGCAAGACAAAAATACTTTCTGCAATTGAAAATTGAGACATACACTTAAAAACTGAATGCTAAAAAATAATATAAGAAAAATCCTCAAAAAATTTACTTTAGTGAGTCCGGCAGATCTTTCTAGATACACTGAAGCAACAATTGGAACTTATCTATACTACCTCCCAGGAGAATTCATATTTCTACTCAGAAATAGGGAAAAAGTAATGATAATCACAATGTGTACCTTGTGGAAGTCATCAGTTTTGGTATTTTTGTAGAATCCAATCAACATTGCAATACATATAATTAAATTTGGAAAAACATATCTATACTTTGTTAATTTTAGTGCATCGAGCGATAAAGTGGAAAATATCATATTGTTTTATAAAATCTAATATACATAAATTAATGTTGTGAAATCATAAGCATAATAGCTAAAATGGGCTTGACACACAAACATTAAGGCCTCAAGTTATCTAGAAAATATAAGCCATTATCATATCATATAATGGGATAATTATGACTACTCATCAATATCATTACCATATATTGAATCCCATGAAATGCTTTTTCGATCAATGTCAATAGTCAAAATCTCATGTGCATAATACAACATTTTTTATATTCCCTTTTCATGGAATTTAATTTGAACTATTAAACAACCGTACCTGTACCTGTACCTGTAATACGTGAAGATTGTACCTGTAATACGTGAAGATTGTCTTATTGGGAAGCTTGTCAAACTTGTCACTTACGAAATACGAATCACATGGAAGAATTTAGTGTGCACATGATTAGTTGTGACATGCCAAAGGATTTATATCACGCGAGAAGCCTTATCAATATTGTAACAAGTCAAAAGATTTATACAACACTTTATACCAACATCTTTGTCCATTATATTGTAACAAGTCAAAGGATTAAACGCAGATTCGTAATTAGTTGGTGAGTGTGACACTTACAATTAATGTGACTAGTGGGTACTTGAGTTCATCCAACATTCAAACGAATTTATGCCAAGTAGTGGGCGCTTGTAGTTTGTTATAAACTCTGACAAAAAAACGGTATATTCTTCTCTGACAATGCCCGGTTCGTTTAATGTTCATTGAACCTTCAAACTAATTTATGCCTCGTGTAGTTTGTTATAAACTCTGACAAGAAACAGTATATTCTTCTTGACAATGCCCGGTTCGTTTGCGTTCGTTACAGGTCAAGTTTGTTATAATTTATGCCTAGTGTTCATGGAACCTTCAAAAGGATTTATGCTCAGTAGTGGGGGCATGTAGTTTGTTATAAACTCTGACAAGAAAGTGATATATTACAGTCTGCCAATGTACGGTACGGTTCTCATTCGTTATATTATCTAACAAAAATAGCATATTACACTCTAGTATGTATGGGCGCGTGTACAACAGAAACATCATCATGAAGTTTATTACACTCCAGTATTTATGGGTGATTGTACAACAGAAACGTGATCATGGAGTTTGTTATATTCAAAAAAACAATCTATCACTCTGATAATGACACTTGATAATGGCGTGATATATTATGGAAATTATGAAAATTGGGAGTCAATGGAAACGTTTAAAAGGTGTGGGAAGTAACGGAAACAAAAAGAAGACATGGGAAGTATATATATCCGGGCAACCCTTATCATAATCATGAAGTTTATTACACTCCAGTATTTATGGGTGAGTGTACAACAGAAACGTGATCATGGAGTTTGTTATATTAAAAAAAAAACAATCTATCACTCTGATAATGACACTTGATAATGGCATGATATATTATGGAAATTATGAAAATTGGGAGTCGATGGAAACGTTTAAAAGGTGTGGGAAGTAACGGAAACCAAAAAAAGACATGGGAAGTATATATATCCGGGCAACCCTTATCTCCATTGTAGGTTCTTAGCATCCGCTTAAGTGACCTGATCTCCGTTGACATAGACTAACGTCAGAAATTATTTGTGGTCGGAAACTTTCACCGCCGGAAACCCTGCCCGTAACTTTCACGTGGTACGGGAACAAGAAGGTAGCAGGCACGACTCTATAGAGTCATTTAGATAGTTGATAGAAATCAAGGACATCTATGACAAATGCTCATCGAGAAACATAAACTATGGTCATCTCCCAATGTTTCATTTTCGAATTCAAAAGTTTTATGTGGACCACAATGTAGTTGCTTCCTACCGCTTTTAAAATAATTGAAATGCATAAGCATGAGCCAACCTTTGCAACTCCACGAAGATACTTGGTGTAAGGAAAGTGTAGACTTTCATTTTTTTCAATTTAATTACTATCCACTCCACTTATATAAGCATGAGCCAACCTTTGCAACTCCACGAAGATACTTGGTGTAAGGAAAGTGTAGAGTTTCATTTTTTTCAATTTAATTACTATCCATTCCACTTATTTACACATATATTGGAATGATTGATTTATTTAAGGGGAATTAGAATTTTATTTTTATAATCTTATTTTTTATAATCTGTGTTTTTTTTAAATTACAAGCAAGTCTTATTATTGCAAAGAGTAGGCAATTATTCTACTATAAAATTGTATTTAAATGTTGAGAATGAAGTAACTAAGCTGTTTCAAGGGTTTTGGAATAAGATCTCATCAAGAAAGGTTACTGTTCATTATCTTGGTTTTTATGGTTCCACCTTTTCTCATATTACTTTAACAATTTTACTAATATCCACAAACATTGCCCATAATGTAATTGTATAGATTTTAATTTGTCGGTGTATCTCTAAACTTCTTGATTGTATCATTTAACACAAAAGAAATGCCCAACAAATGTGGTAACACCAAATTTTCTACCATTTCACTAAAACAAAATTTTTCATGGAGGAAATGACCAACAAATGTGGAAACATCAATCTTCTTGACCATTTCACTAAACCAAATATTCCATAGAAGCAACTGCCAACAAATGTGGAAAAATCATTTTTCTTGACCATTTCAAGAAGGTGCATTTAAATGTCCCAAAGTTGAGATAATTTTGGTGTGATTTGAGAAAAGGTTGGTGTGGTTAGGTTGTATTGTAGTTGGTACTCTTTTGAATAGTCACATTTAGTCTATCTACATATCTTCAATGTATTCAATTACATTTTACTTTGAAGTAGCTAGTGGATTTCAAAAGATCTCCTGTAAAAGCAATTTTGATTATAACAGAAAACATGAGTACCATGAAAATTATTAAAAAAACTTATCTTCAAAAAAATAATAAAAAGAATAGTCTCTTATAAATATCTTTTTAAAAATTATTTGAGTAATGAAGAGATATTATTACATAACTTTAAAAAAAAATTAAAGGTTAAACCAATATTTTTTATACTTTTAAGCTTTTTATGATTTATGGCGAGAGTTTGATAGCCATTATTTATTGCTAATCATTATCATGGTCATTTGAGCTTCTATATTCTGCATGCAATGCAATATTTAATATGTATTCTAAGTCTCTTATGTGAAGTTTTTAAATTAATCTTTTATCCTATGTGTATTGAGCCAGTATAATTGTGAATCTTTTCATATATATTTGGTTACTTTCTAATGTTTTTTACTCACTTTGAATTATATTAATGTTTTGAAAAAGATGCTAAAAATAATTGGGTGTTTTTATTTCATTTTTCTTAGAGATTTTAAAAATAAATATAGGTTTTTATTTTTTATGGAAAAATGTTAATTGTCACCCATAATTCACCCAAAATAGCTTTCATCCTCATTCTTCCCATGAGGTTTGAACCTAAACTAGCCAATACTACATCACATACTAACCAATGAAACTACACCTCAAAAGTATATCAAATATCACCATTAATATGTATAACAATACTCCATAAACTAATAAAATATGCTTTCTTCATTGCATGATACATAAATATTTCATATTTTATATATTTATTATATTATAAATATTTTATTTTTAATGTAATTATTTTATTAATTTTAAAAACTATTTAAATATTTAATATTATATTTTAATTTAAATGAAAATTATTTTTGAAATATTATTTAAATTTTAAAAGTTATATAATTTTTAATATATTTAAAATTTTAATTTGCATTTTTGTTAAGAAGGTTGAGAATTTTGTTTTATTTATAATGTTATATAAATATTATGGTTTATCTTTTAGACATTTTTATTAAATCTTGAAAGATAATATATATATAATATATAT
Source organism: Pinus taeda (assembly GCA_000404065.3). Classification (NCBI taxonomy): domain Eukaryota; kingdom Viridiplantae; phylum Streptophyta; class Pinopsida; order Pinales; family Pinaceae; genus Pinus; species Pinus taeda. The sequence continues at coordinate 17,577 of APFE030233959.1, forward strand.
ATATATATAAGTATATATAAATATATATATATATATATATAACTAAAAAGTTTAATATAATAATTAATTATAGTTAAAAATAATTTTTTAAATTTAAATTAGGTTTTATGTTCCTAAAAATTGATGTGTATTTGCAATTTTTAATTTATATTTATGATGGTTTTATAAAATTAAAATTTTAATGTTGATTCAATATAAATAAATATTAACTATTATTATTATTATATGGGTATTTTTTATGTAACTAATATTTATATTAAATATGATTTTATATTCTATAAATATATTGATGCTTAAAATTTATGATTATGGTATTTATTCATTTTGAAAATTTATTATTATTTTAATTTATATTATTATTAAAATACTCGTTTATAGTTTAAAAAAATTGAATAAATTGTGGATATGTGTGCTTATTTTGGAATTGAGTTTCTTGCATTTTAATTTAGTTATCAATAATTATTAAGTGGATAGTAGAATATTTAACCTGCTAAATATTTTAGAATATTTATAGTAGTATACACAAATTAAAGATTGAGATTTATCTTGAAAGTAGTTGTGTCATTTTTCCATTTTAACTAATTTGATTATTATTTTTTTGAATGGAATATGACCAAGTGATATATGAAGTGAATGATGGTTTTTTTGGGTATGGAGAATTGTTAAGCCATGATATTGACCCATGGTATTGTAAAAAGACCTATCTATAGAGTAGGAATACCCATGGCAAAGTGAGAGTAAATCTGTGTGGTTAAGAATATTTTTCCATATTATTTTAAATGTATATATATTTAGCTTATACATTACTTCTTTTTACTATTTATGAGCGAGACGATATAAATGAAATAGTTGGTCAAGTAAGCATCAATTCATAATAAGCATCTAACTAACTAACCTATAACTTTATTTTAACTTAAATCCTTATAAGTTTATATCCATAATAAGCATCAAAATAATTACTACATCATATATCTTGAGTTGCTAAAATTTAAAAAAGTATAAAAACTAACTCAATTATAACTTTATTTTAAATAATTATTCAATAGATGTGTTTATTCTGGAATAGGGCTTCCATAATTTTAATGTCATTATTAATAGTTATGCCAATATGCATAGCTATTTCGGAATATGTATTCCAAATTTTTTATTTAATTATCAACAATTACTAATGAGGGGAGAGAGAGGAAGAAAGAGAGAGATGAGAGGAGAGAGAAGGAAAGAGTGAGAGACATATCTATGGAATTGGAGGGGGATAGAGTGGGAGGAAGGAACAAAGACATAGAGAAATAGAGGTTGAGAGAGAGTGAGGGAGAGAGGAGAGGAGAGAAGAGAAAGAATAGGAGAGGAGAGAGATAGGGAGAGAAGGAGAAGAGTGAGATAGGGAGACACATAGATGGGGGGGAGAGAGAGAAGGAGACAGGGAGGGAGATAGTGACAAATTTAGAGGCAAGAGAGAG
>APFE030233960.1:2370-27546 GCA_000404065.3 Pinus taeda
AGAAGCATCCATAACTACTCAAGCGTTGAGGACAACACTTTTTTGAAGGAGAGGGGCATGTTGGGTCCCCATAATACTAGTGATTACCCCATTACTATTGTAGTCGTACCCCTTATTAATATTGTTGTGCCCCTATTGTCCCCATATTGTTGTTATTGTGCCCCATAGAATCCCTCTATTGTTATTTTTGTGGCTTTATTGTTAGGTCAGCTGGGTTATATTGTGACTCCTTAGACTCCTATATATAGAAAGGAGGTTTTATCATTTGAATCATCCAAGAATTGTTCATTTATGTAATGTAAAGGAGGTTGCCCCTCGAAGAGGCTGAATTCTAAGGCATTGATCTATCCTTCCTATCTTTTCTTGAGCTGGTTTCATAAGAGTAGTCCACAAGGATGAGACAACAGTGATAAGAAATGCAACACATTCTCAATAATATAAGTACTAAAACAGCCAAATTAGTTCAACTATCTTAGTACATGTTAATAAAGCATGCATTACAAATGTTTAAAGAGTAGTATTTCAAATATCTACAAAACATGCGTAAAAACGTGTTGGCCCTAACAGGCTTCTAAATTAAGCAAGAGTCCCAAGACACATCTGTACACCATATGTCACTAGTCCCAGTAGTGGGACATTGGAGCCACTCCTCACTCCTCAAAGAACATACTGAAAAATATCAAGGCTATGTGGGACAAGCCAAGCTGAAAAGTCCTTCCTCATATAATGGGAGGGGTATATAGACAAGGGTGACACTTGACCCTTGTGACTCTTGGACTACCCTCATGATCGTTGAACTTCCTATGACCTTTCAACTGACATGACTCTTCAAATTTTTGTGTTTATCCATTGGAATTTCACTTTACATTACATTTAGTTACAACATATATGGCCCATAGTGGTGATGTGGTCATGACACAACTTGGCACAACTCTGTTAACATGTACTGGCTAGTTGTGGCATCCATGTCAAGCTACTGTGTTGCTCAGTGATGGATGTACTCTTAGGTTTTCTTTGTCTTCTTCTCCTCATGGCTTGATGTTGCAGGGTCTTTAATGGTCTTGGTCTTGCAATATGACTTCGTGCATGTGTTACTTTCACTTCCTACTTCTTTCATTTTTCCAGCTGCAAATGAGTCTTCAAGCATGTGTGCTTCTTCTTCATATCGTTCATCATCTCATCATGATATATCCATCTACATGTTCCTAAAATTCACTCATGATGGGACAATCAAAACCAAAACCTCCTAGTCTATCATGATGCATTGTTTTTCATGTTCGCGTCTCGGGACAGATTCCAGACTGGGAAGAGGGGCTAGTAATTGTGCATTACATAGTTCTAGGTGTCGGAGAGGGGGGACTGGTCACGGAGACTATGCTTTTTGTAGCTTAGGCTTGGACAAGGAACTCTGGGGCACAATCTTCATTGTCCGGGAAAAATGTGTATAAGGCACTAGGAGGCAGGATTGTGCAGTTAACGACACCATTGGTAGCTACAAGGTGGGACCCTAAGGGACACCTCTATGCAGTTACAATAGGGAAGATAAGGAAACACACCAGAGGGACCAAAGGACAACTCTGCACAGGTTTTGAGAGTAGTGAGTTCCCGGTGAGGGAAGTCACTAACAGAACATCTCTGCACAATTTATGGGACTAGTGAAGCCGCAGGTCTTTGTGCAATGTGGGGTTCTAGCAAGTAGGAATGAGGCTTGATGGTTGTTCTTGCAAAGTGTGCAATTCAGATAGGTAGTGAGGTAGATTCTATGCAACTATGGGAAGGAAGACAGGCTGCTCACCTCTAGGATTATGTAGTGCAACTGACTTAGAGGACAACCTCAAGCATTGCATAGCTCCAAATAGTAGAGAAACACCACTGAGGGCTAAGAAAGTGTAGTGCAGCTCAGTCAGAGTCCCGTGAAGTGAAGTTGTTTGGTTGACATGATATACCTTGTAGGAAGAATATCAAAATGGCTAGCAAGATGGTAGACTAAAAGAACTCTCCCAATGGATCAAATGAGCAGCATGGTGTTGGGAATTCTTCTAATTTGGAAGATACACTGAGAAGCTTAAAGGAAGAAATAAAGAGTTGTGAGGCAGACAATGACATAATCATACAAGCACAGGAGAAACTAGCAGAGGTAAATGCAGTGATACTTCAGAATTTGTCAAAATTGCAGCGACAGGGACCACTTCAGATCATCAATGAGAAGGAAGACAAAACTAATGGGGCATATGGTAGTAGGTCGCATGGCATTCATAGGTCAAATAGAGATGACACGCTTAAAGATGGAAGATTGTTGGATACTCCAGATAACAGAGGTGGTAAACATAGGTGATATTCTAGTTCTGGTTCTAACAAGCATGATGATTGAAACCATTATCATCCTGATAAGAGGAGTGATAGGGGATATTATTCAGATGAGTTTAAGAAAGCAAACCCACCTACATTTGATGGAGATATGAAGAAATAATAGGATGTAGAGGCATGGTTGCCTCTTGATGGGCCTCCAAATCAAGAATAAATTAAGGCCCAATTGAACATCCTCCAACACATTAAACCTCTCTTTTTGCATTAGATAACATATTTTTAACTTTAATATGTTCATTAGGAAGGTTTATGGATAATTGCATATTTGTGCCTAATATTATTTATTTTTGTAGACGATTGTGAGAATATTGGGAAGATTATGGAGATTTGGAGGAGGAGATAATTTAGGGACTTGCTCCCTACTATAGGAGGATAAAATTGGATAATAAATCAACAAGATATTATGGAATTATTGCATAGATTCTTCAACTCCAATGGTTGAGAAAATCTAGGAATGTGTTCCCTGTCATTTAATGCAGATCCCTAGTGTTGGGAATCTCATCCACTAATTGAGGAATTTTGGAGGGGAAAGCTTCTTCCTTTTATGGGGAATTCTTACTAATCATTTTGTATAAATACCAAGTCAAATTTTCCTCTAGAGGTGGATTTTTCTTAGTCTTCTTGTGTAAAGAACTCATATTTTTGTAGCTCCACTTTCATTTCTTGCAAGGATGTAATTGTATTGATGGAAATAATGAATATTGGTGCCATGTTCAGCTTCTAAATATTGGTATCCTTCATAGGAATATGATTTTCCTCGGGCTTTGCCATACCAGGAGCCTTAGAGCCATTTTGTATCATTTACTTTTCTTCTTTTCACTTCTTATTCACATGCATCTCTTGTTCTTGTCTTTTTTCTATTTCTGCATTTAATATTAATGATTTCTTGTTGTAGGATTGATTTAAATGGCTGAATTAAGTTATTTTGATGGATTACAAGCATAATTCAATCATTGGAATATCTTTGGAAGGTCATAGTAATCACTGAGCTACTTGGATTAGTTTTCGTATTCTCAAGTCTAGATTTTTGGAAGTTATTTGTGGCAAATAACAATACATTTATGCTACCTTTTACAGCACACTAACGAGGTTTAATTGAATTGATTCCACTTGCATCAGATGACAAAAAAATTCTAGTTAATTTCAAAATTCACCCCATTGCATTCTCAATTCATTAGGTTAGGCATTTGATAGATTTACTAGCTTACTAGTTCTTGAATTTCTAGATTTTAGACTAGTAATTTTTTGCTATTTTTTAGCATGGGTTAACAAATGATTTTTTGAGTGATTCCACTTGGAATGGAGACCTAAGACATCCTAGTTAATAAAAAAATTGCACCATCCAAATTTCACCATGCAACATCTCAGCAATTTGGGTTAATAAACAAATTGATGAATTGGATAATACAATGATGATTTTCTTGATTGCCACATCCAATGAACTTTGTTAACGGATATAGACTCTTTAATATGTAATGGTTGAAATTTAGTTCATGATATTTACTTTATGAAATTAGAATATGTTTCTTTCCTTGTATTTTCTTTCTTGCAATAGGTTAAGTTTTCCATTTCAAGAATTTCATTTTTCGCAATTAGTTTAGGATTTGATTTTATTACATGCATTCCATTACATCATGACATCAAAGGAATGACACATTGTATGCTACACATATAGTGCCAACACCTCTTAAGTTTGTACGAACCCTAGGTTGATAATTATAGTTGGTAGCCTTGGGAGTTGCATCATTATTGCTGCAATACCGAGGCTCGTCACTTTTTGGTGCCATTTTCGGGAAGATGTCAAAGTATGCATTGTTTTCTTCCCTATTTGATTTATTTATTTTTACTTTTTCAAAAAAAAAAAAGGATCACGAGCTACACTTTATGGAGAGAAGACATCATAATTGGAGATTGAGAAAGTTCCCTCATGTTTACCATCAGATTCTCCATGTGTTCAAGAGAATAATCAGAAAAAAGAAGAAAATCTTAATTTCATGGAAGAAGAATACATCCAAGATGTTCCAGATCAGCAAGTGGACCAGGGGCGTCACAATTATATTGAAATATGGTTCCATACAATTATTAAGTTGCAACAACACACTCTTCTTCAACAATTCTTAATCTCATCTTAGTCAAAAGATTTCAGAATCTTACATTCAAGTACATGTCAAACAATATGTTTCGAGCCTACACATGATTTTATCTATCATCTCGTTATGCAAGTGGCTCCATTGGAAGTATTCCTACACTTAAAAATGATTTTTATTTTTTTCAAGTAGAGAAGGAAAGGAAAAAATAAAATATAAAATGAAAAATAAATGAAAAAATAAAATCTTAGGTGAAAACCTCCTTTGATGCACCTGATATTGGCTCATTTATTGAAAAACTCCATGAGGTAGTCAATGGGTTAGAAAAGAGAGCAAAACAAGAGAAAGAAAATATCCTAGGTGAAAACCTCCTTTGAGACACCTAGGCAGACCTACTAATTGAAAACCTCTCTGAGGCAGCTAGTAGGTGTAGAATAAAAAAAAAGAAGAAAAAATAAAATTAATTGCTCCATGTATCTCTCTCTCATGAATGCAAGTGTTCTCCAACATCTGCAAGCAACAAAAACAAGTTAGCCACCAAAAGAAAAGTTGATCAAAAGCCTAGTCAAAGGAAGTCAAACTTTGACTTTCTCTTCCTTTTCTTAGATGCTCCAGAAGGACCAAGGCCATGTCAATCCATCAACCTCATCTATTTCCACCATCCACTCATCATTCCCAATCTTTTACCACTCATTTTCCTTGTTGTCCTAAAATTCTACAAGAAGATTTTGTAGTTACTACAGTAAAAAAAAATACAGAGACCATAAAATTAGTTTTGTCATATATTGAAAAACATGCATCTGTTTGCCAAGTTGTTTCAAGGGGAGATGTATATGGATGATAGAACATGCCCAAACAATTTCAACAAATTCTAGTGCACGCTTTTCGAGAAATTGACCTCCATCACCTACAACATTTTTTGAATTTTCTCTATATATGTGCATCCATTTGAAAAGTTGTTTCATGGGGAGATGCATATGGATGATGGTAACATGCCAAAGCAATTTTAGCAAATTCCCATGCATGGCTTTTGAGAAATTGACCTCCATCACCCACATCCATTTTTTTATTTTTCTCGAGATCCGTGCATCCATTGGCCAAGATTTGTAATAGCGATGTGTATAATAATGATGGAAACATGCTCAAAAAATTTCAGGTCAATCCATTCTACTCTTTTGGAGATATGGACAAAACACATCTTCTACAAGAGGTTGTCCTGAATTACTACAGGATGGCCGAGAAGAAGCTAGAGGAGCCAATCTTGTTAGACAAAGGGGTCAAAAGGTCCTTTATTATTTAGTGAAAATTGATATAGGTCCCCTAACATCATTTTAATCACTCATCCACTCCATCTAACCAAAATCCATCCTTAAATTCTACTCCACCTTACATGAAAAAAAATCAGAAAAAACTTTGTCATCAACTTTTCCACCACCTTCACCACCTCTTGATGATTTTAACCCTGTCCTTATACATCCTATGACTTTCCATCAATCCCACATGCATCAATGAGGTCTCGAATATGAATTAAATGACTTATATGCAAAGAGGATTCCTCCTATAAGCAGCCTACACAGTTACAGTAGAACTCAACATCAATTCGTTTTTCACTCACATAGCAGAAGATCTGGCCACCTTGAGTAGCATGAAGCCATTTCTGAAGATTGAAAAGGGGGCACAATCTCCTTAGGAACCAATCCATCCACTCCACTAGCAAAAGATTGAACACTGGAAATAAAATTGCACATAACAACCTTATCAGTCAAAGAATCAACAAGCTATGAAGACCTATGTAGAAGCAAGAAAAGAAAATTAACACCTCCACAGAAGCATGGATCAATCATCAAGTTAGCAGCAGCATGCATGCCTCTCCCACAACCATCAGGTAGGTAAAGGTATGAAATATTCTTGACCTCTTCTCTTGAGCATATTATAGTTAGAATTTTGTTGTCAATGCATGAGAGATGAGGTTTTATAAGCTAAGGATGGGTCAGTAGTCTCAGCCATCTTCAATTAGTTATTTAAAGCTAACTCCTTCACTCATGCAATATGGAAAAGCCAAATTAGGAAGGGTGATAATTTTGAGGAATGGGGACAACAGTTAGAAGAGGAAATTTGTGCAAAGGCCAAGTCACCAAAGCACTCCAAGCCTTACATCCACTTCATATCCACTATCTATCCATTATTCATCCATTCCATTTCATAAGAAACAAATTAATATTTTTCAAGAACAAACCTACACTATGTCTCACCCTAAAAATTTCTTGAAAAAACACATAGAGCACATCCTATCCATTTTCAAAAACCTACACTACTCCCTCTAAGCCCTATAATCATCCTCCAAAACCTCTACATTATTTCTCATCACTCCCTTATAGTTAGAAGACCCCAAAAAAGAAGGAATGACTGCTACAGGAAGGAAAGATGCTGTTACAAGAAGGAAGAAAGGAACAAATTGTGCTAAAGACCAAAATGGTAGTGCCTAAGAGAGACCTAATCAAAACAGAGAACTCCAAGGCCATTAGGCAGTCATCTAGGCCACAAAAGAGAAGAATAAGGAAATAAAAGGTAAGAAGGCATTGACCATCCAAATAGAACTCAAATTGCAGTCATGAAAAGAGGCTTTCCAAGGGGTCTCTAATCTCTTTCTAGCTTTAGTCCAAGGCCTAAAAGATGTTATAGAAAGGGGATAAAGGCATGGAAAATCTGGTCCAAAGTGGCATTGAGGGGCATGGAAGTCAAGTTGAGGGCTTACCTTAAGCTCAAACTATGATTTCTTCTCAAAACAGGTTTAAACAGGTTACTACAGAGTTTCCTATAGTCACTACAGGCATTACTACATGATCTCATCTTAGGGAATTTTGAGGGTTCCAGAGGTGTCCAAATGGTGGAAAAAGGTAGAAGAATATTGGAAAAGGAGGCGGAAGAACTTTCAAAACCAAAAAATTTTAAAGAATGCAACTTTCATAAGGGGAAAAAGGCAGGAATGTACAAATTAGGGAGGCCACTAGGGCCATGAATGAGGCACAATGAGGTCACTAAGTTGCTCAAAGGATGAGAAACACATTTAGCAAAGGGGGTACGACATGCCTCCAAGTACCATACCACCATCCTTAAACACATTAAACCTCTCTTTTTGCATTAGATTACTTATTTTTAACTTTAATAGGTTCATTAGGAAGGTTTATGGATAATTGCATATTTGTGCATAATATTATTTATTTTTGTAAAATATTGTGAGAACATTGAGCATATTATGGAGATTTGGAGGAGGAGATAATTTATGGAATTTATCCCTACTACAAGGGGATCAATATTGGATAATAAATCAACAAGATATTCTAAAATTATTGCACAGATTCTAGAGTTCCAATGATTGAGAAAATCTAGGAATGTCTTCCCTGTCATTTAATGGAGATTCCTAGTGTTAGGAACCAGATCCACTAATTGAGGAATTTTGGAGGGTAAAGCTTCCTCCTTTCATGGGGAATGCTTACTAATCATTTTTTATGAGTACTAAGTCGAATTTTCCTCTAGGGGTATATTTTTCTTAGTCTTCTTGTGGAGAGAACTCGTATTTTTGCAGCTCCACTTTCATTTCTTGCAGTGATGTAATTGTATTGATTTAAATAATGAAGTTTGGTGCCATGTTTAGCTTCTAAATCTTGGCATCCTTCATAGGAATCTGATTTTCCTTAGGCTTGGCTATCCCGGGAGACTCGAAGCCCTTTTGTATCATTTACATTTCTTCTTTTCACTTATTATTCACATGCATCTCTTCTTCTTGTCTTTTTATATTTTTTCATGTAATATTAATGATTTATTGTTGTAGGTTTGGGTTAAATGGTTGAAGTAAGTAATTTTGCAGGATCACAAGCATCATTTAATCATTGGAATAACCTCAGAAGGTCATAGTAATCATTGAGCTACTAGGATTAGTTTGTTTATTCCCAAGTCTAGATTTCTAGAAGTCTCTTTTGGCAAATAACAATAAATTTCTGTTATTTTTTAGAGCATTCTAACGAGATTCAATTGAGTTTATTTCACTTGCATTAGATAATGAATAAATTATAGTTAATAAAAAAAATCACCCCATTTCATTTTCACTTGATTAGGTTAGGCATTTGATATATTTACTAGCTCACTAGTTCTTGAATTTCTAGATTTTAGACTAGTAATTTTCTATCGTTTTTTAGCATGGGTTAACAAAGGTATTTTTGAGTGATTCCACTTGGAATGGATACCTAAGGACTCCTAGTCAAGAAAAAAAAAAAAAAATCCCATCCAATTTCGATTTGATTTTCTTGGTCATTCGATGAATTATAACTTCCTGTAGTAAATCTGTAACACCTTGTAGTTTCATGTAGTACTCTTCCATCATGTATATACTTCCCCAAATTTGCTAAAAAAAATGGTTTTGGTCACTTAGGGTTGAATAATGACCCCTATTATTTAAACAAATGGTTGAGGAGGGATAAACACCACTCAGGGCTTTCCTTTTTACCCATGCAAAACATCTCAGCGATTTCGGTTAATGGAAAAATTGATGAATTGGATAATACAATGATGATTTTCTTGATTGCCACATCCAATGAACTATGTCAATGGATCTAAATTTTTTGAAATGTAATGGTTGACATTTATTTCATGATCTTTACTTTATGCAATTAGAATAGCTTTTCTCTTTGTATTTTATTTCTTGCAATAGGCTAAGGTTTCCATTTCGAGCATTTCATTTTCTGCAATTAGTTTAGGATTTGATTTCATTACATGCACTCTGTTACATCATGACAACAAAGGAGATACACATTGTATGTTGCACATAGAGTTTCGATACGTCTTAATTTTTTACAAACATCGGGTTGATAATTAAAGTGGTAGCCTTGGGAGTTGCAGGATTCTTGTTGCAATACCAAGGCTCATCACTTTCCATATGGAAGTTCTTCAGGTTGCATGATTACTGAGACAATATGAAAGCCATAATAGATACCTTAACTCCCAAAGGTAAAGAAGACATTTGGTGTGAAGATGTGAAGAATTTAAGAGGTATACATGAGGAGGACTTGACTTGGAATGAGTTCAAGAAGTTATTCAGGAAGAAGTACCTATCAAAGAGATACTTTGATGACAGGGAAAAGGAATTTTATGAGCTAAATATGGGATCTATGATAGATGAGGAGTACACTAGCAAGTTCTTGGAGTTACTGAGGTATGTAACTTACCTCAAGGAGGAGAAGGCCAAGATACAGAGATTCACTATTGCGTTACCAATGGCATTCAAAGACAGTATTGAGTTTGATGAGCCTAGATGATTGGAGGAAGCCATCCAAAAGATTTCGTATGAACAATTGAAGCGTAAGCTTGAGAGTAAGATAGATTAGAAAGGTAATATAAAGAACAAGGATAAATGGGATAAGAAGCGAGTAAGACCTCAGGATTCAGGTAATAAAGAGAATGTCTCACCACCTAAGAAGTTTAATGAATCTGACAAGGGACAAGGACTTCGAACAAAGGATCAGAATAAGGAGCCCGTGAAATGTTGGAATTGTGGAGGGGATCATCACATGAGATATTGTCCACAGTATCAGGGTTGTAGGCCTTAGATATATAGTGCACAGGAGGAACAGACTGTTGGTGATGTTGGTGAGAGAATTCCTCATATTTATGCAGCATTAGATAACAAATAGGCAGACCATCATGCATCTATCATTGAGATGGACAATAAATCAAGTTATTTCTATTTTGATTGACCCTAGATCTAATTATAGCTATGTTAGTCCCGATTTGGTGGATAAGTGTGGCTTGAGTAAGGAATTTCATGCATAATATTTTTTAGTGTAGTTGGCTATTGGTACACATATGCAAGTTCATCATTGGGTAAGAGCTTGTGCATTTGATTTGAATGGTATGCCTACCACAACACATTTGAATGTATTACTGTTGGGATCATACTGTATGTTGTTGGAAATAGATTGGTTGTAACTTCATAGAACCAAGTTGGATTGTTATGACAAATCCATTGAATTCCTGTATGAAAATGGGAAGAAATAGTTTTTCAAGGTAAGAAGAAGTCAACATCAGTTAGAATGGTGACAAATATGACGAAAAAGCATAGCCATAGGAAAGGGTGTGTGTTATTCGCAGTGCACATTTCTAGTGACAAATGTAAGGAGGTTGAGGATGCCGATGTTTTGAGAAGGTACCTAGTTCCATAATAATTCCAAGATGTATTTCCTGAGGATATTTTAGAGTTTCCACCTCAAGGGAGGTAGAATTTTCCATTGAGTTAGTGTCAGGGGCACATCTAGTATCGAAGGCACTTTACAGGATGAGTACACCTAAGTAGTGTATCACCTTGGGGTGCACCGATATTTTTTGTAAAGAAGATGGATGGTACTCTTAGGTTTTGCATTAACTATAGGAAGCTGAACAAAGTGGCCATAAAGATAGGTATTTGTTATTAAGGATTGTTGACTTGTTCGATAAGTTGAAGTGAGCAACAATGTTCTTGAAGATTGATTTAAGATCCGGATATCATCAAGTACACATTAAGGAAGAAGACATCTACAAGAAAACTTTCCAAGCCATGTATGGGAATTATGAGTTTGTTTTAGTTCCATTTGGTTTAACTAATGCTTCAGCTACCTTTTTGCGCTTAATGAATAGTGTGTTGCATCCATACTTGGACAAGTTTGTTATTGTGTTCATTGATATATTGGTATATGCTAAAAATGAATAAGAGCATGATGAGAATTTAGAAGCAGTGTTGAGATTGTTGAGAGGGCATCAATTGTATGCTAAGCTCATTACTTGGGACATGTTGTCTCCAAGGAGGGAATTATAGTAGACCCAGTAAAGATAAGGGCCATCATGGAGTCGATAGCTCCTAGAAATGTAGATGAGGTGAGATCCTTCATGGGGTTGGTAGGTTATTAATGAAGGTTCATCAAGAACTTCTTGCAAATTTCTTATCCTATCACATCATTGTAGAGAAAATGTGAGAAGTTTAAATGGACAAAGGAGTGTGAGGCTAGTTTTGAGTAGCTCAAACAATTATTGACACATGCACTAGTGTTAAATATTGAAAATATGGATAAAGAGTCTGTAGTATATATTTGGAGGATTCCTTCTATAGGATGGACAGGTGGTATGTTATGAGTGGTGAAAACTAAATGAGAATGAGAAGAATTACCCCACACACTATCTTGAGTTGGCAACGATCTTACATGCATTGAATATGTGGAGGCACTATATTCTAAGCAGAAGGTTTGAGTGATCATAGTGGTTTGCAATATCTATTTGACTAACCAAACCTGAATGGTAGGAAAGATCAATGGTTGGCCACAATCAGTGGCTTCAATTTTGAGATCAGGTATATTAAAGGTAAAGAGAACATGGTGGTATATGCTCTTAGTAGGATTGTACAATTAAATCACTTAGCAACTATGAGTTCCTATGAGACAGACTGACAGGATAGGATCTTGCAGGCAAGTCAGGAGGATGTCAGGTATATGGAGATTATGCATATGTTGCAACATAGTACTTGTACATGTACATGTGGTGCTATATTTATATGTAAATGTAGTAGTACAAGTATAGATATAGGTATAGATATAGGCACAGGTAGCGGTACAAGTACAGGTATAGGTGCAGGTTCACATGATGTAGACTATTCCCTTATAACAGATGGATTGGTTAGATTCAGACACAGGGTATATGTGCCAGAAAATAATGAGATCAAGAAGGTGATCTTGAGGGAGTTTCATGTGAAACCATATTTAGGAGACCCAGGCTATCAAAAGACATTGAACACAGTGAATAAATTTTATTATTGGCTGAATCTAAAGAAGGATTTAGCAGAGTTTGTGGCTAGGTGTTTTGGTTGTCAGCGTATGAAGGTCAAGTGTAAGCATCCAAGTTGAATGTTATAGCTGATTGCAATTCCAGAATGGAAATGGGAGGTCATTTCCGTGGACTTCATCACAAGTTTTTTGAGGACACTGAGACAACATGATTCCATCATGGTTATTTTGGATACGTTAACAAAGGTTTTGCACTTCATTCCAGTGAATTCTACATTCTTAGCTAGCAATGTAGCACAAGTATTCATTAGAGATTTGGTCAGATTACATGGTGTTCAAAAGAATATTGCGTCAGATAGGCATGCAAAGTTCACTTCCAAGTTTTGGGAGATTTTGTTTGCAATTTCGGCCATAGATTTGGCCTTCAGTACATCTTATCATCCGCAAAAAGATGGATAGATTGAGAGGGTCAGCAGGATATTGGAGGACAAGTTGAGGATGTACGTGATGCATCAACAACAAAAATGGGAAGAGTATATTCCTCTACTAGAGTTCGCTTACAACAATGGGTATTAGGAACATTTGAAGATGAGTCCGTTTGAGGTATTGTATGGATGGAATTGCAATATTCCCATGAGTTGAAGCGATAAATTTAATAGGGTTTTGATTGGAATGGACATATTGGAGGACTTGGAACAAGAGATGCAGGTTATAAAGAAGAATCTAAAGGCATAACGGAATAGGAAAAAGAGCTATGTAGTTCGGAAAAAGTTGTTCAAGGAGTTCCATGTTGGGGAACAAGTGTACTTGCACATCAAACCGAAGAAGAGATGCTTGCGGATTAGATAATGTGGCAAGATGGCACCACGATTTTGTGGACCCTTCAGTATTATTGAGAGAATTGGGCCAATACCCTATCGAATTCCACTACCTCTAACAGTGAAGTTCCATGATGTTTTCCATGTGTCATTACTTAAGAAATATGTTAAATATGTTGATCATGTGATTGACTAGTCTGTATTGTAGGTGGAACTAGATGGATAATTCCAGTTGGAGCCTCACTATATATTACATAAAAAGGTGATCATGCTCCATAACCGAGAAATTGAGTAGGCTAAGGTGTAATGTAAGCACTTTGGGCACGATGAAGTTACATGGGAGATGGAAGATCAGATGCAGGATGTGTATCCTTCATTATTTCCCAATTAAGGAAAAGTAGTCTTGGTATGGTGTTTTGGTATATGTTTTGGTACATGTTTAGTGATGTTTGATACATGTACATATGTATATGGATGTAAATACTGCCATGAGATATAAATATCCAATAAGTGGTATGGTTGTTGTGTCATTATGATGTTATACTTCTTATGTTGTCATCTTGGTTTCCTTTTCAGCAGGTTGATCATTATAAATACCGCAACTAGCTAATTTATAAAGCTCCATGGGAAGTATGTTTTTCTTACAACAGTCTTGTGGTTATAGGTGTTGTTGAACACTAAGTATGGTGTTCCCCTAAGGGGAAGGGTTCTGTGAAATTGTTTTGGAGAATTTGGTATCTACGGATAAATACTAATTCCCTAGATAAGTAGCCATATCTAGAACAATAGTTTAAAGCACTTTAGCCTTTTCCTATAAGCAATAGATAAGACAAAGAGAATGAGAAGACCTACTTGTAGTTCCAATTTCCTCTTGTCTCATTTCTATCGGTCCTGTCACTCCTTCCCATACTTAACACACTTGAGAAGTACTTGTAAACATCAGCAAAAGACAAAGAACCAATCAAAGCAAAAGATCTATTGATTACAAGTAAATGGAATCATATACATTCACACATATAAGCATCATATAACAAGATAAGAATATGGAAAAAGGTTCAAACACTTTATTGAATAGAAGAAGGAATTACAACCATCAAGATTGATTCGAAGTTACTCCTCCGGCTTTGATCCCATCCACATCACATCAAAAGCATGACAAGCTTGTAGCATAACAATACTTGTCTCAAAGTCAATTCTCATAGCAACATTATCTCCTTATAATTCAACATAGTCCAACCCTTGATCACTTATATGAGTGCTCAATTTATAGGAAGATGGAGGAGGTTATGTCATAAATGGGGGTATTGAATAACCTTCCATACTTAGAATTAGTTCCATGGAGGAAGGGATGAGAGGATAGGATGCATCTTAACTCATTTTCGAGATCATGAGAGTTGATAAGTGAGAAAAACCTATAGAAGACTCCTAGAGATAAGAATATTCCCCAAACCTTATGTGAATTTTGCTCAATCTTGCCCAGCGCAGGTCAAAGAGGGCCTAAGTGCTCTACAGAGAACCCTAGCATGGACTCAACTGCTCTGTAGTGCACCCTTGCATGGGCCTACCTGCACTGGTCCCTTTAGAGATCATTTTCGGATGCCTTCAAGTCATGAAACTATCTGGGAAGGAGGCATTCAAAAGGTTGACTTGTTTAGGGCATGTAGCAACTAAAATTATGGTTTGATGAGCCCTAAAACACTGATTTGGGTGATGGGAGCAATATGCCCAAATGGATCTGTAACAATTGCCTCTTAAAGCATGAATTCGTAAAATGTAAATGTCGAATGAAATGCTTTACAATGTGATGAGGAGGTTTCAAAGTGGAAGGTGACCCACATCAATTACAATACATATATCATGATATTTTGATTTTTTCATGGATCGCTTAGGGAAGGCATACCCATGCTCAGCATATAAACTTTCATTACATGTACATAAATAGTTGTCTACATATATAGACCCATAAATGGATGACAATCAGTGTAAGGCCGTTATACATATGAGTTAGTACTCCTGAGATTGCAACCTAGATGGATGAAACTAGATCCGGGGTCTTCTATCTCATTCAATCGTTCTCTCTAGTACGAGTCTAACCATGTGAATATGTGATTTGAAGTCAAACATGGGAAGACATCGTCTGATTAACAAGCAATGATGTTTTGTTGTTAAGAGACGCGAGAGAAATCACTGATAATGATAACGATCCTTAAGGTACTACAGTACATTCTGCATGGTGTGAATAGATGTTTTGATGTCGAACACCATACAAAGTCTTTTGGTCAAAGGCTAGTGATGTCGACCTATCACCAGAAGTGAGAAACTTGCCATTGATGTATGCAAGCCTCAAGGTATTGGAAGGGTGTTTCTAAGTCAACTTCTTAGATAATGTGTTGATGTCTACAAGAAGCGACCCATCGTAGGAGGTCCTTTATGTATCCCACATCAATGACATGAAACAAGTGTAATGATTTTGGAGATGGAATTTGACTACGACACAAGGTTTAGGAATGGTGGTTATGAAAATGAAGGTTTATGGTATTGCAAAGGATGAATTTTAACTAAATGACTTCTTTTGAACATGTCAGCGACACTGAAATGAATTGGTAACATTGACCCAAAACAAAGTGATGGATGGTATGATAACCATCAAGCTGATTAACCCAACCCAAATAGTGATGGAGATGAGGTGAAAGTATCATGTTGAAGAGAAACCCACTACCAAAAGTAGTTTACCCTTTTTCCATTTTCACCGGTCATTGCTAACCAGTACCTCTTTATTTTTTATCAAGATTGAGGAGGATAACATATGCTTGTTGTATAATTACACCCTTCAGGTGAATCCATCACTATGTGATGTTTTAACGAGTCTAGAGAGGGTGAAACTCGATCTTGTCATGATCACCAAGTTTGTCACTATTTTATGTTTTAACAAGTTTAACGACAAAGATAACTTAGTCCTTTTAATGTTTAGAGAGTTTGAAAAGGGACAAAAAGAAAACTCCACAAGTTCTTTTTTGTAGATTTGTCTCTCAAACTCGAAATAGAATAAAATAATATGAAAGAGAGCCTATTGACCATGTTCGGTCAACTTATTCTTTTTTCATAAATAATCTATCTCAACTTGAAAAACAATTAAACTTATACTGAGTAGATGTCATTTCCAATCCGTTAAGGAGCTGAAAAGGACAAGCGCTCAACAATATTTTCATATTTTGAGAGTTTTAAAAGAGTTTAAAGAGGACTCCTCTTTGAGGAATGAGTTGTGTCTAGGACATATATTGGGTCCGGTGATGTTGGAACTTCTCAAAACATGATGATTTATGTGAAGAGGCTGGCTAATAAGACCACTCATTTCAACTATTCCTCAAAAAGCGTAAAACAACCAAGTGAAAGCATATGATCAGCCACGCAGATAGTGATGATGGAAGGAGAAAAACCAAGGCTCATCTGGTGGAAGAGGCTAATAGAATGGAGATCACGAGGGTTAAAATGGAAATGGGTTTGTTTTTAGATAAGCTTGAACCATAGGGAACTATTCTTGGATTCAATTTCATGTTTACACAATCTTGAAATGAAAAACTATGCTTGGATTTAGTTTCATTTATACACAAACTTAAAACGAAGAACTATACTTGAATTCAATTTCATTTTTACACAATTTTGAAATGAAGAAATAGGCTTGAGATTGGTTTCCATGCCCCCAACATGTTGAAAGGGAGAGTCTCCTGTAACTAGATGGAAGTCAATACGGTGAAGTAGTACGGTTATCCAACACCTTTTTGGCTTCGTCCAGATATGGACAAAGCTGAAAGGGTTGATTCCCTTCACATGACCTATAGGGAAACTTAACTTTACCACTAGGTGCATGTCTCCAAGCTTCATTACATTCACCTAAGTAGACTACTTGTGGCAAGGAGATGGCCCAAACAATGAAAGAAAAATTTTGGTTCATAAATAAATCTCGTGGATATGAGATAAATTCCATTGAGGATCAGGGTGTGCACTTTGCCACACATATATTAGCAAGGAAGATCATCAGAAAGTGCATGGCCAATAAGGTTCCTACAACAATAGTATCATTGGCAAAGAAGTGCAACATAAGGGTCCAGTTCAACTAGGATTCTTATCTATGTAAGGAGTTTCTGATGGATTAGATCATGTGCCAAGATGGAACCATGATTTTGTGGACCTTTCAATATTATTGAGAGGATTGAGCCAATACCCTATCGACTTGGACTACCTATGAAAGTGAAGTTCCATGATGTTTTCCATGTGTCATTGCTTAAGAAATATGTTGAATATGTTGATCATGTGATTGACTAGTCTGTATTGTAGGTGGAACCAGATGGAGAATTCCAGCCGGAGCCTCACTATATATTACATAAAAAGGTGATCATGCTCTGTAACCAAGAAATTGAGTAGGTTAAGGTGCAATGTAAGCACTTTGGGCATGATGAAGTTACATGGGAGATGGCAGATCAAATGTAGGATATGTATCCTTCATTGTTTCCCAATTAAGGCAAAGTAGTGTTGGTATGGTGTTTTGGTATATGTTTTGGTACATGTTTAGTGTTGTTTGATACATGTACATATGTATATGGATGTAAATACTTCCATGAGATATAAATATCAAATAAGTGGTATGGGTGTTGTGTCATTATGATGTTATACTTCTTATGTTGTCATATTTCTTTCCTTTTCAACAGGTTGATCATTATAAATACTGCAATGAGCTAATTTATAAAGCTCCATGGGAAGTATGTTTTTCTTACAACATTCTTATGGTTATAGGTGTTGTTGAACACCGAGGATGGTGTTCCCCCAAGGGGGAGGGTTCTGTAAAAATTGTTTTGGAGAATTTGGTATCTACGGATAAATACTAATTCCCTAGATAAGTAGCCATATCTAGAACAATAGTTTAAAGCACTTTAGCGTTTTCCTATAAGAAATAGATAAGACAAAGAGAATGAGAAGACCTACTTATAGTTCCGCTTTCCTCTTGTCTCCTTTGTATCGGTCATGTCACTCCTTCTCATACTTAACCCATTTGATAAGTACCTATAAACATCAATAGAAGACAAAGAACCAATCAAAGCAAAAGATCTATTGATTACAAGTAAATGGAATCGAATACATTCACACATATAAGCATCATATAAAAAGATAAGAATATGGAAAAGGGTTCAAACACTTTATTGAATAGAAGAAGGAATTATAACCATCAATATTGATTCGAAGTTACTCCTCCAGCTTTGATCCCATCCACATCACATCAAAGGAATGCCAAACTTGTACCATAACAATACTTGTCTCAAAGTCAATTCTCATAGCAACATTATCTCCTTACAATTCAACATAATCCAGCCCTTGATCACTTAGATGAGTGCTCAATTTATAGGAAGATGGAGGAGGTTATGTCATCAACGGGGGTATTGAATGACCTTCCATACTTATAATTAGTTCCATGGAGGAAGGGATGAGAGGATAGGATGCATCTTAACTCATTTTTGAGCTCATAAGAGTTGATAAGTGAGAGAAACTTATAGAAGACTCCTAGAGATAAGAATATTCCCCAAACCCTATGTGAATTTCGCTCAATCTCACCTAGCACAGGTCAAAGAGGGCCTAAGTGCTCTACATAGAACCCTGGCATGGACTCAACTGCTCTGCAACGCACCCTTACATGGGCCTACCTGTGCTGGTCCCTTTAGAGATCATTTTAGGATGTCTTAAAGTCATAAAACTATCTGGGAAGGAGGCATTCAAAGGTTGACTTGTTTAGGGCATGTAACAACTGAAATTAGGGTTTGATGAGCCCTAAAACACTTATTTGGAAGATGGGAGTGATATGCCCAAATGAATCTGTAACAACTGCCCCTTAAAGCATGAAGTCGAAAAATGTAAATGTCGAATGAAATGCTTTACAATGTGATGAGGAGGTTTCAAAGTGGAAGGTGACCTGCATCAATTACAATACATATATCATGATATTTTGATTTTTTCATGAATCGCTAAGGGAATGCATACCCATACTTAGCATATAAACTTTCATTACATGTACATAAATAGTTGTCTACAGATATAGACCCATAAATGGATGACCATCAGTGTAAGGCCATTATACATATGATTTGGTACTCCTGAGATCGCAACCCAGATGGATGAAACTAGATCTGGGGTCTTCTATCTCATTCAATCGTTCTCTCTAGTACGAGTCTAACCATGTGAATATGTGATCTGAAGTCGAACATGAGAAGACACCGTCTGGTTAACAACTAATGATGTTTTTTTGTTAAGAGACGCGAGAGAATTAATTGATAATGATAACGATCCTGAATGTACTACAGTACATTGTGCATGGTGTGAATAGATGTTTTGATGTCGAACACCATACAATGTCTTTTGGTCAAACACCTTGATGCCAACCTATCACCGGAAGTGAGAAACTTGCCATTGATGTATGCAAGCCTCAAGGTATTGGAAAGGTGTTTCTAAGTCAACTTCTTAGATAATGTGTTGATTTCTACAATAAGAGACTCATCGTAGGAGGTCCTTGATGTATCCCACATCAATGACATGAAACAAGTGTAATGATTTTGGAGATGGAATTTGACTGATGACACAAGGTTTAGGATTGGCGATCATGAAAATGAAGGTTTATGGTATTGCAAAGGCTGAATTTTAACTGAATGAATTCTCTTGAACATGTTACCGGCACTGAAATGAATTGGTAACATTGACCCAAAACAAAGTGATGGATGGTATGATAGACCAACGGTATGATAACCATCAACCTGATAACCCAACCCAAACAGTCATGGTGATGAAGTGAAAGTATCCTATTGAAGAGTGACCTACTACCAAAAGTGGTTTACCCCTTTTTCCATTTTCCCCAGTCATTGCTAACCAGTACCTCTTTATTTTTTATCAAGCTTGAGGAGGATAACATATGGTTGTTGTATAATTGCACCCTTTGAGTGAATCCATAACTATGTGATGTTTTAACGAGTCTAGCGAGGGTGAAACTCGGTCTTGTCATGATCGATGAGTTTGTCACTATTTTATGTTTTAACAAGTTTAATGACAAAGATAACTCAGTCCTTTTCATGTTTAGAGAGTTTCAAAAGGGACTAAAAGAAAACTCCACAAGTTCTTTTTCGTAGATTTGTCTCTCAAACTCGAAAAAGCATAAAATAATACGAGAGAGAACATATTGACTATGTTTGGTCAAATTATTCCTTTTTCATAAATAATCTATCTCAGATCGAAAAAGGGTTAAACTTATACTGAGTAGATGTCATTTCCAATCTGTTAACGAGCTGAAAAGGACCAGCGCTCGACAATCTTTTCATATTTTGAGAGTCTGAAAACAGCTTAAAGAAGACTTCGCTTTGAGGAACGAGTGGTGTCTAGGATATAAACTGGTCCTAGTGATGTTGGAACTTCTCAAAACATGTTGATTTATGTGAAGAGGTTGGCTAATAAGACCACTCATTGCAACTATTCCTCAAAAAGCGTAAAACAACCAAGTGAAAGCTTATGATTGGCCAAGCAGATAGTGACAATGGAAGGCGAAAAACGAAGGCTCATCTGGAGGAAGAGCCTAATAGAATGGAAATCACGAGGGTTAAAATGGAAATGGGTTCATTTTTAGACAAGCTTGAACCACAGGGAACAATTCTTGGATTCAGATTCATGTTTACACAAGCTTGAAATGAAAAACTATGCTTGGATTCAGTTTCATTTATACACAAACTTAAAACGAAGAACTATGCTTGAATTCAATTTCATTTTTACACAAGCTTGAAATGAGGAAATATGCTTGAGATTGGTTTACATGCCCCCAACATGTTGAAAGGGAGAGTCTCCTATAACCAGATGGAAGTCACTGCGATGAAGCAGGAAAATTATCCAACACCTTTTTGGCTTCGTCTAGATAGGGACAAAGGTGAATGGGTTGATTACCTTCACATGAACTATAGGGAAACTTAACTTTACCACTAGGTGCATGCCTCCAAGCTTCATTACATTCATCTAAGTAGACTACTTGTGGCAAGGAGATGGCCCAAACAATGAAAGAAAAATTTTGGTTCGTAAATAAATCTTGTGGATATGAGATAAATTCCATTGAGGATCAGGGTGTGCACTTCACCACACATATCTTAGCAAGGAAGATCATCAGAAAGTGCAGGGCCAATAAGGTGCCTACAACAATAGTATCATTGGCAGAGAAGTACAACATAAGGGGCCAGTTCAACTAGGATTCTTATCTATGTAAGGAGTTTTTGATGGATTAGATCATGTGCCAAGATGGCACCACGATTTTGTGGACCCTTCAATATTATTGAGAGGATTGGGCCCATACCCTATTGACTTGCACTACCTCTAAGAGTGAAGTTCCATGATGTTTTCCATGTGTCATTTCTTAAGAAATATGTTAAATATGTTGATCATGTGATTGACTAGTTTGTATTGTATGTGGAACCAGATGGAGAATTCCAGCCAGAGCCTCACTGTAAATTACATAAAAAGGTGATCATGCTCTATAACCGAGAAATTGAGTAGGCTAAGCTACAATGTAAGCACTTTGGGCATGATGAAGTTACATGGGAGATGGCAGATCAGATGCGAGATATGTATCCTTCATTGTTTCCCAATGGAGGCAAAGTATTGTTGGTACAGTGTTTTGGTATATGTTGTGTTACATGTTTAGTGATGTTTGATACATGTACATGTGTATATTGATCTAAATTTGAAACTACTTGAAAAAGGTTTGCAAGGTATTCAATTCAGTATTAAACATGTTTAAAACATTCCCATGTCTTGTAGTAAAGAAACAAATGAAGTTTTCAGCTGTTCATGTTCCATTTAAGCATAGCATAATTATTTCCTTTTATTGTTTAACACATCAAAATGAATTTGTTTTGCAAAATAAATCAACCACAGATGCAAAAGAAGTTGATGAAGCAGTTCACCCCTCCTGGGCTATGTCTGCTGGGTCCAAGGCTCCCAAATGGGTCAGCCCTCGTTTTGATTAAATGCTCAAAATGAAATTACAGCTGAATAGAAGTCTCTACAGGTGAAATAGACTGCAAAATAAAATTCAAAACACATGAATCCTTCAGGATTGACTGTTGGTTCACCTCCAATGGATACCTATAACCTGAAACAATTCTCACAATACTGGGCCCTAGTGGCTCCTAGAACTTTCACGGCTCCAAAACCTATGCAAATGACCTCTGATGGCTGAAAGACCTGTGCCAATGGCTTCAAAACGTCCAAAATACCCAAAATCAAAAACAAATTCGTCCAAAACTACCTTTCCTAGCCAAAGTTATGGCCATTTAATGCAAACTGCCAGTTTCCCCTAAAAGGACTCCACCTAACTTTAGTGGAGCTCCGCCAATTATGGCGGGACCGCCAAATTTGGTGCTCCGCCAAAAATTATGCCAACCATAACTACAGTTAAACTGACTGAAAAATGTTGCACGTGACCACGTGGATGGGTTACCATCGGATTTCGTGCCCGGTTATGTGCTGGCACCTGGTTCACGGGGCATGGTCATATGGTAAGGGAGGGGATGGCCCCCCAAATATTTCCCGCCAGCCAAATTCAAAGTTCAAAACAATTAAAATCCACCCATTAAACAAGTCATATGGCCATGGCGCGTTGGTAAAACATTTGCGTTGTTGGGTATAGGTCGTGGGTTCAAACCACGAATGACCAAACCAAAACTTTTTAAAACATATGTGGCCATACTTGCCTACGTCAGCTTGGGACCACATGGCAGCCTAGGGCTTGCCATGTGGCAGCCTTTGATTCGTCCGTCCCAATGGAATATTCCAAGGAACCATGGAATATTCATTTTTTAATTTTTTTTTTAAATTCAAAAATTAAGGGTCATTGGGCGATTTTGTTTTTGCCATAACTTTCACATACGGCGACCATTTTTCGAACCATTTGTGGCGCCAGAATCAAGAGGACAAGCTCTAGCCGGTTGTTTAGGTTCTAGCCAATTTTGAGCACTTTTATTTTTGAGCATTTTTCGACACTTGGGACATGAGCCCCTGATCACGCCTCCCCATTGGGAAGCTTTTGGACCCCAAAAGCCTTCAACTACCTGTTAAAGAGGTGAGGGTACAGCGCCCTCACTCTATCCACCTCCATCCACTTTGCCTTGTTCGGTTTGCTGCCTTTGAGGCCAACCCGAACATAATCTACATTGCCCCTCCTTGAAGTGTGTGTCCTTCTGTCAAGGATTGTATCTTCTTTCAGCTCATCTAAATATTCTGACGAGAAATCTTCTATAGATGGCAATTGAACAACGCTTTCATGATTAGCGATCAAAGGAGATTCATACAAACGTAAGTTCTCCACACTAACAACAGAATACATTTGCATGTAGGAAGGCAAATCCAATTGAAAAGCATTATTTCCAACCTTCTTGAGGATTTTGAATGGACCATAACGAATAGGCTTCAGCTTTTTACCTTCTCCTTGCATCCTTTCCTTACCAATGTACAGCCATACCTCATCCCCTTCTTGAAACTTGTGATCGACTCTATGCTTGTCGTGTCTTTCCTTGTACTTGCCTTGAATTTTCTCAAGCTGTTCTTGAATTTGCTGAATTCTTTCAATGAATGAACAAGCTTTATCAACATCACTATGTCCCTCAATGGCGACATATTTCTCAAGAATGAAATCAAGAGGCGAATTTGGAAAGTAACCAAAACAAGCTTCAAACGGTGAGGTGTTTGTGGAAGAGTGCTTGGCACGGTTGTAAGCATGTTGTATGTAGTGCAAATGTTCATCCCAAAGCTTGGGATGCTTGCTGCAATATCCTCTCAAGAGGTGCACAATTGTTCTGTTCACAACTTCGGTTTGTCCATCTGTTTGCGGATGGAAAGCAGTACTTTTCTTCAACTTTGTGTCCATCATCTCCCATAGGTTGGACCAAAAATTCCCCACAAATCTGGAATCCCTGTCACTAATAATGGAAGTAGGCAAACCAAAGTGAATCCATACATGATGAAAAATAATTCAGCAGTTTGTTCAGTAGTTATAGTTTTCTTACAAGGCATAAGTATACACATTTTGCTGAAACGATCAACTACTACATATAAATAATCATGCTGCTTTCTAGATTTTCGCAAACCTCCTACAAAATCCATAGAGATGCTCTCCCATGGTCTAGAAGGTACTGGAAAAGGAGTATACAAGCCAAGCTTCCTATTACTAGGCTTGCTTGTAGCACATAATGAACAACCTCTTATGAACCTTGAAACATAATCTACCATGCGAGGCCAATAGCAATACCTCTGTAGATGTGCAACTGTTTTTCTTACACCAAAATGGCCAGAAATAAGAGAAGAATGAGCTTCTCTTATGAAATTTATTCTCTCCCCCTGTGGTATACACAACTTTCCCAAATGAAACAGCAAATTGTTATGCATGTGATAGTCATTTTTGTCTACATGATTCCCTTTACTCAAGTTAGCATACACATCTTTAAAGTCATCATCAGATGCATACTGTTCTATGTAACTATCATGTACAATGGAATCATTCTTAAGTAAAGTAACAACACCAATAATAGGCATTGAAAGCATATCATCAACTTTATTCAGAGTACCTTTCTTGTACCTTATTACCAAATGGAACTGTTGCAAGAAGCCCATCCATTTGAAGTGTCGTGACTGTTGTAACTTACTTTGTGATTGCAAGTACTGTAAGGGCTGATGGTCAGTATGTATAACAGTTTCTTTGCCAATCAAATAGTGTTTCCACTTTTTGATGCTTTGTACCAATGCATACAACTCCTTATCATACGCAGGATAATTTACAACAGCACCATTAAAAGTTTCAGAATGAAAAGAAATAGGCTTACCATGCTGTAGAAGAACTACACCCATGGCATAATCACTAGCATCGGTTTGTATCTCAAATGGCTGTCTCAAATCTGGTAATGCAAGGAACAGAGCTGAACTAATCTTCTCTTTCAAAGATTCAAAAGCTTTTTGCTGCTTGCCTCCCCATTGGAAAGCACACTTCACACTTGTTACTGCATGCATAGGAGCTGCTATAGAAGAGAAGTTAGAGAT
>APFE030233961.1:0-10000 GCA_000404065.3 Pinus taeda
TTGTATTTTCCTTTTAAGACTTGCAAATTCTCACAATTATCGTCGCGATGCTAATTGATCAGTAATGCATATGCTAATTACCATCGCAATGCAATTATCTGGTGGGATTATCAGAATATCCATATATTTTCACGTATGAATGTTTTGTATTAGGGCTTCCCGTAAGAATCTTTCGTATATGGATTCTTTATATATTCATTATCAATTATCTATTCATTATTAATGCTTATGCAAATGTGGGTGGTTGGTTATCAACGTGGTATGCATAAGTGGTTTACTCACTATCAACACGGTAGTTATAATTCTATTTTCCCAGGATACACGGCTCGATATGCGAATTGTCTTGGCTGATATGCGATGTTTGCCTGACCGTAACAATTTCCGACAGGTATATCCTCGAATACGCGAGTAAATTTCTCGCTATCCGAGCAATCTTTGCTGGATATGCTACATATTTCCGGTCAATGCAGGTTGGGTATGCTGAATATGCGAATTATTTATCAGAAATGCATCTTATCTCCATCGAACAATTTTTTTGAGTTCCCCCTAGGGTTTCACTCATTTTTAGGGATTTATAGCTTTAAGTACAATTTTAGGTGGTACCATATTCTATCCAAGGCCCAACATCATTCAAGAATGATTAAATAAGCTAAAAATCCATCATATAAGACATTTATCCTAATTCATTCTCATCCCATTATGCTTGACATTAGAATAATGCATAGGAAAATAGTTGAACACAATGATCCTAATAAAATATTTAGTAGGTGATAAACTCTGCTTTTTCTCACAATGTACTAACTAATGAAAGAGAATAAGAAAACATATGGTTAAATTGGCTTGAGACTTGAACATGTAGAAAATTTATCTAGAGAGAAGAAAGATGATATAGGTTATCTATTAGAAGCCATATGAGAGACACTACATTGGGTTTATTGGTATTACTATAATTGGACTTGAAAATGAACTCATATAGAGAATTATAAAAAGATAATAACTAAGCCCGTGTATGGGTTGTGAAAGTCATCAATTGTGTTTAGCCCAAGTAGCATTGTGATGGACTATTATTATCTCCACCTAATTATGATTTCCATAACTGGTGTGTTGAGTTGATAGTGAATATATTGTTGTGAAGGATTTGATTCATTTTTGACCTACCCTTGTACCTTGAAGAATATAAGGTTTACCTTGGCTAACATCCTCAAAATGGGTTAGGCGTTTCCCCAACATATGTGACTTGAGAAAAGTTCCATTGGGAAAATTTTAATGTAACTTCCCAACAACTATAATGGAATTCAATAGAATAAACTTTAATTAGGTTGACTGAATCTGGAAGATTCTTGGAGAGTCGACTAGATAGAGACATTCCTCCTCAATAATGGTGGGCATAGCTTTAACCCGTCTTGTTGGATGTGGATCCAGATTACCTTGTTTATTTAGAGGTATCACCACATTGGACCCCAGTTCGTAATGTGGCGGCAATGCCACCCATAATATTTGCGTGGCAAGGGGGGTCGAGGGGGACCAGTCCCAAAGCTAAACATAGATGTAAAATTGCCTTGTAAGATGTTATAATGTTGTAGTCAATTTGGGTCATTCATTAGGCAGAGATCTGACCATAGAAGTTATGTTTAGTTTTGGATTTTTTGCCCTAGAAGGAAACCCTTTGCTATATATGAGGGAATTGTATTGCGTCTATGTAGATATGTATTCTCAGTGAAAAGAGAGAGGAGATTATGTGAGAGTGAAGAGGGAATTACAACGATTTTTTGTAGGTTGTATCTCTTTAGTTTGTTGGATAATATAAAGGAAGATCTATTTGTTTCCCGTGGATGTAGCCTAAATTGGGTGAACCATGTATATCTTTGTTTCTCTTGTTTTATGTATTTTCTCTGTTTATATTTCTGCACTATATTCTATCTCTTCCATTTATCTGTAATATATACTTTTCTAACATCTCTCATTCATGTCAAAGCTCAAATAGGGATCTAAGGTCCACTCCTTGACACCTTATTGGCCCTCCTAGCTTTAGATAAGCACACATGGCTAATTGTTTCAAAATATCTCAAAATATTGCAGTTATCTTTTGGTTTTAGTGTTAAGTTACTTGGAAATTTTGGTAGAGTATATAGAATCAATATATCCCTATTTTTTCGAATTTTAGTGATAAAGTTTGTGGTTTCAACATTGAATGTAAATGGCCTTTAGGTATTCCGGAGTTTACTTCTAGAAACAATGCAATTAATATATGTAGAATATATAAATATTATACTTTGTATTTATCATTTGTAGAGGTGAGAATGTCCCTCGACCCTTTTTTAATAGTCCAAATGTTTTCTGAATTAGTAAGTGTAAAGGATGAACATGATACTAGTGAAACACATGTCCTTAAAAGTTTCTCTACAAGAAGTACGATGCAAAATATATACGTTCACTGGAAGATCCATTGACTAGGTCATTGTCTTGGAAAATAATAACACAAGATTGTGTTGGAGTTTCTCCCCTTAGTACAAACAAATTTGGGAAATAGGTAAATGATGCACTTGTTACTATTTTATTGATACAATATTGAATCAATGAAGGTGCATGTCCCAAAGGACATTTTAGTGGAGATAGTTGATGCCATTATCTTGCAATTATTGATATTACCAATAAAGAAGAAAAATTATATTTTCTCTATATAGTGTTCACTCAAGTTACTCATTGAAGTATAAGATATTCTAATTTTTTGATACTGTGTTTGACCAGTTAGTTAGGGTATGAGGGTGAGCCTCCCTAGAACACTACAATCAACTATGGGGTAGAGATGAATATGGTTAGTGGCACCAAATAGAAGAGTGGGATACCTTATAGATGATTTTGATGGTCATATTTCCTTCTCTAATAGTCTATGTTTGAGTCCTAATCCACCACTTAAAGGTCACCAAACCCCAGTACTTGAGTAAGACTACACACTTGCTAACTTGCTCTACAAAAAATCGCTCTTTTATGTCATGTCCTTCAAGTTTGGAAATAAGTATTGGATTTGTTTGACCTTGACTATCTTTCATTGTATCACTCAATCTAATAAAGCTCGTAAAAGGAAATGTACTTCCTCTTCACATTGAAAATGGATGTTCACACTTACATCATCTACACAAGGAATCCAATATTTGGGAGCCAGTGATTAATAACCTGCACGACAACACTAAAAAATGGACAATCAGATCTTTGAACTTGGTGGGTTAACTGGTGCTTACAAAGGTCGTGCTTCAAACAATCTCCATATTCATGTTTTCAGCCCTTCCAGCTCCAAAAGGGGTTATGCAACAATATAGAAATATTCAAAGAGATTTTCTTTGGGGTAAAGGGGAGGAGAGAAAGAAATGGGCTTTGGTAGCTTGGGAAACTATTTGTAAACATAAAAACCATGGAGATCCTGGTCTGGATGATCCTGAAGTTCTAAACAAAGTTTTAGGGCAAAAATAATGGTGGAGATGGATAAAAGATTCAGATGCTCTGTGGGCTCGAATTTGGAAAGAGAAATATGCAAGTAATTGGCAAAAAAAGGACCACATAAGGATGTATGGCACCATAAAAGGCTCCCACATATGGAATAAAGCTTGGGAGAATAGAGGCATAGTTCAAAAGAATAACTTCTAGGAAATTAGAGCGGGAGACCTGGCATGGGTTTGGGAGGATAAATGGCAACAGGAATCTAAACTGTTCAGAGAGGACTTTGTGGATCTCAAGAATGACACTGACACCAAAGGGTTACTAAGGGTAAAATATTTTTGGGATGAGACAAATAGTGAAGCAAAATGGAGAACCTGGAAAAAAATAGAATATAGGGATGATAGCCCCTTGAAAGCAAAGGCTGATGCTCTAATAGAAATTTTGGAACAAAGAAAAATACTGATATCAGCTAATCATGACCAATTTAGAAGGGGCAATAATAATGAAGGCACCTTTAAACTTAAAGAGGTAAAGCGCTTAGCCCTGGACCTTGATTCTATAGAACCGGATTGGGTTTGGAAGAATCTCTGGAAGAGACAAGGATGGATGAAAACCAAACTGTTCATGTGGCTAGTGCACCATAAGAAAATTTTGACTTGGGAGAACATCTCGAAAAGGGGCATTATAGGCCCATTCAGATGCCAGCTATGTGAGACACAAGAGGAGACAATGGAGCACCTCCTCAACACCTGGATATTGACCTCCATGTTGTGGGATGGAATTGCCTTAATCTTCAGACAAACATACAAGGACAGAGGAAGCATCACCAATACCCTTAGCAACTAGAGAAGAAACTTCTCTGACTATGAAATGATAAATAGAGATTGGGCGTTAACTCCAAGCTTCCTTATATGGAATGTCTAGAAAGAGAACAACAATAGAATCTTCAAAAATAGAAAAAGTTCCTCCCAGAGCATCATGGACCAGATCTTAAGAAAACTTAAGTATAGGGTTGGGACTTTAGTGCAAATAACCCCTAAAAATCTCCCTTCAAATGGTTATATGTAGATACTTCTTGAGTTGGGTATCCAGGGACTTATTTCTCAGGGCAAGAACAGGATGGTAAAACAATTGGTCACTAAGAAAGACTTCTGGCATCCCCCCCCTTAGGGATTTATGAAATGTAACATAGATGGGGCCTCAAAAGGAAATCCAGGTATAGCTGGTTATGGTAGTGTGTTAAGGGATGAAAAGGGTTGCATATAATACATTTTTCATTTTAGTTTGGGAAGAGCCACAAACAATCTAGCAGAGCTAATGGCACTTGAGAAATGTTTAGAAATCCTGAAGCACGATAATCTTTAGAATATCATAATTGAAGCTGATTTTGTGATGATCATCAATTCGATCAAGAGAATCTGTTGTGGTTCATGGAACAGATCTTAAGACAACTTAAGTATATGGTTGGGACTTTAGTGCAAATAACCCCTAAAAATCTCCCTTCAAATGTTGATATGTAGATACTTCTTGAGTTGGGTATCCAGGGACTTATTTCTCAGGGCAAGAATAGGATGGTAAAACAATTGGTCACTAAGAAAGACTTCTGGCATCCCCCCCCCCTAGGGATTTATGAAATGTAACATAGATGGGGCCTCAAAAGGAAATCCGGGTATAGCTGGTTATGGTAGTGTGTTAAGGGATGAAAAGGGCTGCATATAATACATTTTTCATTTTAGTTTGGGAAGAGCCACAAACAATGTGGCAGAGCTAATGGAACTTGAGCAATGTTTAGAAATCCTGAAGCACGATAATCTTTAGAATATCATAAATGAAGCTGATTCTGTGATGATCATCAATTCGATCAAGAGAATCTGTTGTGGTTCAGCTCCGAAAAAGGTCTCAAGACACTGGAGGTTGCTTCAGGTATATCAAAGAATTTATCTCCACCTTCAGAACATGAGAACCTTAAGTTTAACAAATGTGCGAAGGACAACTAATAAATTGGCGGACATACTTTCTAATAAAGGGGCTCTCTGCACTCAAAGTAGCAACAAATATAGATGGAAAGAGGTTCCATAGGGTATATTGAGGGATTATTGTCTCAGCCAGGCGAATGAGGACTGAGAGATATATCAGCACAGAGATTTTCAATAGTAGCAGAGGCTGGGTTTAGCCGATACACATTTAATATGAAGCGGTTTTCCAGAGGTAATTTTAAAAATGGCACGCAGGCCTTTGTTAGCTTTATCAGCCCAGAACATCTTAGACATAGAGTTCTTGGGTGGAAGTTGTTCGGAAGCTTGCAGATTTTTGCTATACTTTCTTTTAATGTAGATCATCTCTTTTTTGCTCGGTGGGAATATGGGGTGAAGAGCCTTCACTCAGAAGGTACAACAATGTCCCACCCTAGGTACATAATTATTGGCAATGGTTACAGGGAACCAGTATGGTTGGTCTATAGGTTTTTGGGCACTCAGACAACAGGAATCCCTCCTGGTTTTCTTCAAAAGGCGACTCCTCTCATACATTGGATCAAGCGACTGAAGATCAAGGGTGGAGAGTCAAATGGCAGTTTGATGGGTTTAGGCCAGAGCCTTTACTTCCTCAGTGGACTCGAAACTTTCCTCATAACAAATTATTGTGTGAATACCGCCCTTAAGGTGGTATACAGATTATCGAAAGCTCTCAACACCGGAGTGGTTTCACTGGTTTCAGCCCGATGCCACTCAAAATGCAACACGTGGCTATAGTAGGAGAGAGAATACCACCCTCATCGAGCAGGTATTCTTTGGCTTCTTTTCCATCCGATATGTTCCTCAACCATTGGATCTTGTGAGGCAGATCAACGACCCAGATGCATTATGCAGGTTGGTGGGTCCAGGTCTGAGGAATATCTCTGTATTATCGTTTGTGCTTGTCCAACTTCATGGAAGGCATCAAGGAATATAATTAGTTGTGGTTTTAATTCATTTTTGGGACCGGTTACGGTTCTATCTTGTTTGGTTTTCTTTTGCTCCGTTGTAATGAATTATAATGCATATGTTTTTAGAAGGACCTTTTGTTAGGGGAGTGTACCCATGGCGCAATGGTTTAGCCTTAGAATAGTTGCCCCATACCCCGGGGAGGAAAGTCAATTCGATGTCCCTAGTTTCCTCTGGGTTGGATGTAATTTATGTAAGTAATCATTTTTGGTTATTTTAAATAGAAGGCACGACTCTTGCATTAGCAAAAAAAGAAGATGACGTCAAACTTAATTTGTAAATGTACATTGGAAACATGTTCCTTTTAATTCTTGTATTTCTAAATTATGAATTTTTAACATCTAGAATAAACTAAAGCCACTACATATATAGATTTATTGTATATGTATATTTTATTGTATTTAATTGTTTGGGTTGTAATGTTTTACAGATTTTGAAAATTTTTTTTATGGAGAATTATTAGTTTTCTTCTTCAATCATATAAGGAGTGAGATAATATATCTTATTTTGTTTTCGGACCTGTTAAAATAGTTTGTTGTTTTAAATAATTTTTTACTTTTTTCTTCTAACATTTGATATATTTTGTCCAAGATTATTTGGATTTCTGATACAATATTTAATGATTGAATGTTTATTAAAAAATTTATCATATGAGTTGAGAAAGAAAATTCATAGTCAAAAGAATATATTCCTTAGAGGAAATTGGTCTCCAAAATTTAATCTTTGTATTTTCCAAACAACTATAATTCTCTCTAGAGCATTGTGCTATTTATAATATCTTTCCTTTTCATTTGTACCATAAATCATGTACTTGAAACATACAAACAAATATATTTGCATGCTACCCATGTACACTATACAGTAGATTCATTTTTATTTTGAGAACAATAATAGTGAACTAAACCTCTCAAGGGTTACATTGTCTTACCCATGGTTTGATGAATTTAACATAACATCCATATAACGAGAAATATCTCAAAAATAATATCATACCCGATCATAATAACTTTTACCATTTTACCAAACTCTTTTTAACAAAAAAATGGATTGAAAATGAACCCATTTAGGGCATGGCTTCTCTCCTTTAGGACCCCACTCTAAATTTTATTCCTCCCTATGTGGAAAATATGTAAACAACACACTTTTCAACTACCCTAATCTATAGGAAATCTCCACAAGGGTTACATTGTCTCTACCCATGGTTTGATGGATTTCACATCACATCCATATAACGAGAAATATCTGAAGAGGACTACCATACTCAATCATAATAACCTTTACCATTTTACCAAACTCTTTTTAATAAACAAATGGGTTAAAAATGGACCCATTTAGGGCATGTATTCTCTCCTTTAGGACCCCACTCTACATTTTATTCCTCGATATATGGAAAATATGTAAAACTACACTTTTAGACTACTCTAATCTATAGGAAATCTCCATAATACCTTAAAACCACTTTTGATTTTTTTGTCTTTTCATGACCACAATCACTCACAGATATGATAATAATAAGAAGACAAAATGTTGACATCCAAAATTTTGGGATTTCATAAACATACTTAATCCTATTTGAGTTCAGTTGTCATGTGCATTAAGGAAAACTTCAATAAAGACTCTAAATCACCTAGTTGTTGCTTATGGTGATAAAATTGAGTTTTCGTGTATTTAGTTAAGGAATTTAAATAATCTAATTGTTGCTTATGATGATAAAATAACGTCATCTATGTTTGAGGCTATTATCATGGAAATTCCACCAGCTATCAAGTGTGTGCCCATTCAAAATTGAAATTGAACAATGCTTCTTTTTAGGAAAAACATAATTTAGTGGTAGGACTATTCTGTTAGCACCTACTTGGGTTCTAGTGCTTTGTTATTGAAGTCGATATACGTATTAACATAGATCTATTTTATTCCAATATTTATTAAGCATTTAGAGGGATTTAAAGAAAACAAAAACATAATTGATCAATGTATAAAAGATGCAGGTTAAAATATTCCTATATTGATTTATTCTTTCATTTGAGATTTTTAGTATTAGTATGATGGGTTCTTGTTTTAATTTTATTAACCTAATCCATATTGATTTATTATTTTATTAGATATTTTTAGTATTAGTATGGTGGATTCTTGCTTTAATTTTATTTTTCATTTGTATGAATTTCGTATTTTTTTTCAATTTAATTAATTATCATCAAGAGCACTCCCATAACATGCCCACGTGCATACTTCTTCACTTCGAAGGGATACTATAAGTTTGGTAATGCTAGAATTAAAATAAACACTAATATTAAATTTTATTCTTCACTGTTTTTTACCTTTATCTTTGCCTCGTCATTAACCTATCCTAATCATTATGGGCTAGGATAGTCACGAGTCTCTAGTCCCAGTTTCAAGACCATATTTATTGCTATGAAATTTTCCTATGATCCTAAGTTGAATAAAACATCAATTTTGACGTTTTTAACTTGTTTCTTTATATGGAGGAGAATGCTCATTTCTTTCTCTTCCTGATCCAGATATGGGATTCGTTCCAACTAATTACATGAATATATGTCCATGAAATTTTTCTTCTTAGCATATTTTTTTGGTTCTTTAGGTTTCATTCTAGATGCAACATCCAACACTTCTCCATATGACCATCGATGTTATAGTGGTCATAGTGGTTGATAGGATCTTTGCACTAGTGTGCTATCACTGCTATATTTTTTCTTTCCCCCATTTCAACTACTTATTCCCCGTCTACGAAGCTTCATGGTGCTATTTCTACTTTCACCTACTTTATTTCCCTTATTTTATCTTCGTATTGTGCGTGTACAAAATCTTCACCAATTGTTATGGGTTTAAACAACATTTTTTGTTTCCACTGATGGTTGTTTATACCCCCCATATACTTGAGAAAATGCATGGTTTCTTTGGGAAGATACTCAATATTATTTCTAGCTTCCTAAATTTCGTGGTGTACTCCTATACACTCAACCCCTATATCTTCCGGAAGTAATTATTCTATATCCACTAGTCTCGTACATACCCAATATGATAAACATAAATTATGAGGGCATTGAAATCATCCCACTCAGTGACTAGAGGATATCCTCTAGATAGAAAGCTTTAATGTAGCTTTCCCAACAAGCTAAGGAATTTCCCTGTAATATCACTTGATAAAATCAAATTTTAGGTCCTTGATCTATGTGGTGAAATATAAAATAAACCTCTGACTGTTGTAATTATTCATTTAAATTAAAAGCATTAATCTCACCTTGATATGGTTTGAGGTAGACCTTCTCTTCCCTCTTGAAAAAAAATTGTGAATGGTCCATGACACTTCAATTGGGTTGTTCATTTCCATGTTCTTTCTTAGATTCCCTCTCTGGTTCATCCCTATCCCATGATCTCCCCTCCAAACTAACGTCTAAGTTGGAACCTCCATCCTCTCCTATTCCTAACTTGTTCACTAGAGTTTCCAAAAGGGGCTTCATGTTATGGATGATATCGATGACCTATTCTTCTATCCTTGAGAACCTCTCCTTTGCCACATCTTCAGAGTTATTAATAGATTCAATGACCATGGTTGGGGTTTTTCT
>APFE030233975.1:1234-14152 GCA_000404065.3 Pinus taeda
TACCTTTTGTGTGTTTTTCACATTATGGAGATCGAAATATTGCTCCATCTGTAGTATCCATGTTACGGGATCCTTGCCATCAAACTTTCTCATATCGATCTTTGGAACATGGTGGGTCTTTAATCCAGCGTTAGAGTCTATGAAATCATGATTAACATTTCTTTTGTTCTCATCATGAGTTTCCTTTACTACCCTTTCACCATTAGTAAACATTTATTGTAGCAACTTTGTCAAATTTGTCTTCAAATCTTCCATTTTTCCTTCCATCTTAGCTTCCACGTCATTCATCTTAGCTTCCATGCATTTCTTTAAATCATCCATCTTATCTTCCACAACATGCATATTAGCTTTTGTTACTTTTTGTGAGAGTGAATTTCATTGCACTTGGTCTCGTAATTTTGATATATCATGTTGCATTTCTTCCTCTTCTTCATGTGTCATGCTAGAGCTTTCAGGTTGCTTACTAGGTGTTTCCATTTTCTTTCTTCGGGGTATCAATTAATGATAATTATACTTCACTATGCCCTTTGAATTCCTTCAAACTAATTTTTCAAACCCAACTTATGCAAAATTAAAAAAAAAACTACATACCTTTTTTCACTTTGTAGGAGCTCGATATTGAATCTGATGTATCTTTGAAATTTCGGATCTCGAAAGTCTGAAATTGCGAACTGTGGCAGCCCTATGAGTCCTCTTTCCAACGCCACAAGTCTGATTGAAATTGGATTCTCCAAGAAAGAGTTATGCCTAATATCCCAAGATGAGCTGATTATAGTCCGTCCTCTTTCTATAACTTCTTATGAAATTTCAATCTAATACTTAGAGAGAAAGTTATGAAGATTTTCCCAAGTTCACTTGTTTGGGATGTAATTCGGGAGCTTGCAAAAAACCTAACTTCCTTAGATCATATCTCCGAAAATATAGCGAGAAAAGATCATAAATTCGGATCCAAGGATCATTGATATTTCGCTCAAATGGGTTTTGTTTTAGCTTCTGAAACATCGCAGAAAACAAGCTATAATGAAAATTCCACGATGACCTGTTTGGAGCAGCAAAACCCTAGAATCCAAAGCTCCGATACCAAATGTTATGAAACCAACTCACAAAAAGATAGAAAAGATAGATCAATGCCTTAGAAATCACCCTCTTCGAGGGGGAAACCTCCTTTACATTACACAAATGGACAATTATTGGATGATACAAATGACTAAACCTCCTTTCTATATATAGGAGTCTAAGGGGTCACAATATAATCAAAGCCAACATAACAATAATAATATAAGGGCACAACAATAACAATAGTGGGTTTCTATGGGGAAAACTAATAACAATATGGGGACAATAGGGGCACAATAATAACAATAAGGGCTACAATGACAATAGTAATAGGGGAATCACTAGTATTATAGGGACCTCACGTGATCCTCCAATACTACTACAAAGATCAGGTTCTTCTTTACCCCAGGTATAAATATAACCTCTTTCAGATGAATATGGGACCTTGAATCCCTCTTAAAGGTGATAGTACCAATTCCTTTGGAACTATACCTTCCATTATCTCCAAATTCTATGTGCATATGGAGATCCTTCTCCTCCAGACTACTGAAGTATTCATTTGATCTTTTCATGTGGAATGAGGCACTTGAATCGCGGTACCACTCACTCCCCATCACAGTTCTTTCCATGCCAGCAAAGAGGGTGAAATCTAGCTCAAATTGAGATGCCAAGGCATCTCCTCCTACTCCTCCTATAGGCTCCTTGCTGGATTTCTTGTGCGAACACTTTGTTGCATAGTGCCCGAATTCATGGCAATGAAAACATTTTATCTTACTTAGATCCTTCTTCTTACCATTGTTTTAGCTAGACTCAGCCTCTCCTTGGGAATTCTTTCCCTTGGCTTTCATTCCTTTGCCAACTAGAGAAAATTATTCTTCCTCTTCTTTGGATGCTACCCCATCTCTGTTATTTCTGCTGAATCCTTCTTGAACCAAATTGAACCACAACCTTTCCCAATTTGATATTTTTTCCTTTCCATCATAGAGTCCTAGTAGTTGTGCCATGATTTTGGAAGGCCTAGAAGGGCTAGGCTCACCAAGTCATCTTCTGCAACATTCACCCCAACCCCTCCAATATCATCCCGAACTTGTGTAAATCTTGAGAGATACTACATAATAATATCATTCTTTTGTATCTTAATTTTTCAAAGTTTGTCTTTTAAGGTTGATTTTCTAAGGTCACTGTTATTTTTGAATAGCACATTCAGTGACTTCCATATAGGAAAATGGTGTCTCTTTTCCATGGAGATTAGAGACCACATTGTCTTGCTCACTTTTCTGAAGAATTGCCTTGGCCTTTGCAACATCCTTCTTCCATGTGGACAATTTTTGTGCATCTAACTGTGGAGGTTTTGTAATGTTAGTTTTAACATATTCTAACACACCATTTTCATTGAGCATTGCTTCCTTTCGATCCTTCCATGCTATGAAATTCGAGCTACCCTCCATGGCATATTCCAATCTCAATCTGTTGGAAGACATCCTCTCGATCCTGAACAAAACCTGTTCTAGTGAAGCTATAAAATCGAAATTCCTAAGAGACAAGTTCGAAATATTGGTTCTAATGTGATTTCAGAGGCTTTGATACCATGTAGAAATTTGATATAAATTGCAACTGCTCAAGGTTTAAAACTGAAAAACAAGAGACACAATTTTACTCTACTGATCTGCGGAATGGAAATCACATTTTAGAACAACATGCATAGACATGCAATAAGAAAAACCACAAATACACAATAATTTCTAGGGGAATCCAACTCGGAAAAATCCCTCAAGCCATTTTGCATTAATTAGTTGAATTGAGAAACTATTATAATTGCTTTCTCTAGCTCTGAACACAACCTACAAAAGAATAATTGTTCTCCTACTGACTGAGGACCTCTGGCCACCACTTAGCCACTTTATGCCTCCATCAACCTTTTATTTCCTTGCACAATTCTTGAGGAAATTAGCCCCTATTATTTAGGAATTTCCTCCAAATTGATTGCGCAATTCCCAAGGATTGATCATTGATTGCATGCAACACCTGTGCACTTAAGACTAGTCTACAACTGATGTTACACTGCCTTATCATCTCCACTTCAACTGAGGAATTCAAATTCCTTGCATACACTAGCTATTTTGGGTTGATTGATCAGTTAAGTATTGGATCACTGAGTTAGACTACAGTCCCAGTACAGAACTAACCTTCAACTGACTCCAACAATAGTTAGAGGTCAGTTAACTCAATACAACTAAAAATAACTGAATTAGATTACTAAAATTTAGCAATCACACATGCATAACTGAACTCCAAGCCATTTAACTCGAATTTATTGATTTAACTGAGTGACAAGAGCCAAGTCACACAAGTTAACTACCTCCAAGTTATCCTGCTGATGTGGAAATTTGATTTACTCAACTTGACTAAGGCTAAAGTCAGATTGAGGCTTTCTTGTTACATTTTTTCAACATTGGAAACCCTAAAATCTAAGAAACTTGTGGTTGTTTAGGAGGCTCAAAGATAAGGAATCCCTCCCTTAATGGGGTTTTCATCCTAATTTGATCTTGGTGAAAACTCTAGGAGAATTTGAGCATATTGGTTGGGCGATGGGTGGTGTTTCTTCTAGATTTCAAGCTTAGAAGCGTGTGATTTCTTACATCGAGAGAAAATTTCTTAGTTGGCGGGGGTTTGTTGGAACCTCGAGAAGGAACAATTAGAGCTCAAGAAATCCTAGGATCTGAGTAGTGGGAAATTGGTCAGGACTGTCGGTTGGTAGACATAGATACTAGAATAGACAATGGAGAGATTCATAGGACACGTGTAAAGCATAAGAAAGGAAAATGCATATGCCCTAAGATAGAAGACCACAATTTGGCACTTAGTGAGGAAATTCAACTCGACACAACTATGGAAACATTTGAGAATGTCCTGGTTGGTAGGAAAAAGGGGCTGTCCTTCAAGGCTAGAGTTTATGTGAGTGGATTAATAAGACTTGGGTCGATACTCCAACAAAAATGGTCGGGGTTATTATTTTGTTCATGGATGGTTTTTGCTTCAATTTGAATCATTGGAAGCGATGTCATGGGTCTTGGATAAAAACTGGTGCATTGACTCCTATTCGGTTTTGTTGAAGAGGTGGATTCCCTTATTTGATGCGCAACGTGAACATTTGGAGGTTGTGCATGTTTGGGTGAAGTTATCAGGGCTTCTTCCTCAACTATGGACTATGGATGTATTCCGGGTGATTGGAAATAAGTAGGGGGAATTTTTGGAATCTAATATGACTTTCAGGGTAACCAAGTTAAGGAAAATAACAATAATTCTAGTCAATTTGGACCCTTGGGATGGTATTTTTGTAGATATTAACCTCTCTTACATAGGATTTATCCATCTACAATAAATTGACTATGAGGACTTGCCTTTCTGGTGTCATTGATGCCATCACTAGGGTCATGTGGTGAGGGATTGTCTTTTGGGATATAGGGGGAAAGACAAGCGGACACTATGTAAGATGAAAATTCAAATAATTCCCAATCACAGGGAGTCCACAAAGCCTCGAGAGGAAATATCAGGCAGGAATATTTGGAAGTGGAATCAAATTCTCTCAATAATACAATGGTGAATTATGTGGAAGTGAACATAGTGCTGGAGGATGAGTGGGAGGACAAGCTAGATGATCACGAGGCCAACCATGAGAAAGAACAATGTACACTCCTTGTGGGTACATGTTATTATACCACTCCCTTTCCTGATTTAATTATGATTGATGAATGATCTATGGACAAGGGGCTTGGTCCTTCTAGGACTATTATCTCTTCTTATATGTCCTCTACATTGGTTTCACGATATGAACCTCATGATAGTTTAATTAAGACCATCTCCCCTTTGAACCCCTCTACCAAATATTT
This sequence comes from Pinus taeda, assembly GCA_000404065.3. Taxonomy (NCBI): domain Eukaryota; kingdom Viridiplantae; phylum Streptophyta; class Pinopsida; order Pinales; family Pinaceae; genus Pinus; species Pinus taeda. Next base: position 6,181 of record APFE030233975.1, read on the forward strand.
GTTTGATCATGACTCTCATATTTCAATGGATTCCCACTACAACCTTATACCCATACAAACTAAGGGAGTATCATATATAGGGGTGGGGGGACTTGGCATCCTACTACCCAAATCAGGTCTTGGTAGAACTAGAAGCAGAAAATCTTAGTTCCCTAAGGCATAATTAAAGGCCCAAATAGATATTGTTGAAAGGAGGTAGAAACATATTAATGGGGCACTTAGAGCAATGCATGCCCTTGAGCAGGTTCTACCATTATTTCCATTTAATTCAATTTTATGGGTTTGGTTAGTCCCAAGAAACAACTAGCTATGAGAAGTTTGGTTCTTTCTTCAAATCCAAACATCTTGATGCTTCAGGAAACCTTGGGAGCATGCGATAAGATTACTGAAGCTTTGAATAAGATGTTCCCCAGTTGGTTTTTCTTTACTATTAATGTCAGAAGACACTTGGGGGATTTGGCTATGGGTTTCAACCTAAAGTAAATTAGAATCTTTAACACCTGGGGTTTAGAGTTGGTTCTAGGGGAAAATATTTACTCATTGGAATTAAGCATGGAGGTAATTGTTATTAACATATATGGATCCTACCATGAAAGAGCCCCTTTTTGGAACAACTTACTAGGAAAATCCTTTACGAAGAAATACAATCTTATAGTCAGGGGGAATTTGGATTTCTTTTCGGGTGTTTGAGAAGTCTAGGGACATCAAACTCTTTTGAATCCCTTGGCATATTTTTTTATAAGGAAATTGGTTTATAGTCATCTCATCGATGTTAATCTCATCAAGTATAAACCATCTTGGGGGAATAGGAGAACATGTAACGTAGTGGTAGCCAAAATACTTGACCTATTTCTTCTGGATAAATATTTGGTTGGAAAATTTCCCCTCTTTCATCAGTGGACTAGAATTGGTGGAGATTCAGATCATCGTCCAATTTTCTTAGAGTTGAAAGGAGGTAATAAGAAACCTGGAAGTCCATTTAAATCTAATCCCTACTAGATGATTGAAGAATTTTTTGTGCAAATGATTAAAGATACATGGACCCCCTACAATCAAGATTTGGAGGTCTCAACTGCTCATCAATTTGCAGACAAATTAAGAAAGGTAAAGGAGGCTTCCATCTAATGGGCATTATAGGAAAAAATCCAAAGAAGGGATGAAACTCAAATCCATTGAGGATGAACTTGAGAGACTTGAATCCCCTGAGGGTGGAGGGTATGAATCAATGGATGTCAAACAAAGGATCATGCAACTGGAGGCCTCAAAAACAAGACCTTTGGCTAAGAAGGAAGAACAATGGAGACTGAAGAGTTGAGCAATCTGGTTAAAAAGTGAGGATGAGAATATTAAGTTCTTCCAAAACTATGTCAAAGGTTGAAAAAACTGTATACGATATGGGAAATGCAAAAACTAGATGGAGGCAGAGAAAACACATTTGATGAGCTAGCATCCTTGGGGAAATATTATTTCAAAAATATTTTCAAGGCACAGAGGATGTCACTATCGCTAAAGTGGTTTGGTTGGCGAAATTATTTTTGTAGTTTACATATGAAGAAGATAATCAGAGCTTGATGGAGCCTATATCATCTAGATAGTTGGAGGTTGTTCTTAAAGGAATGAAAAAGGATAAGAGTCCTAGCCCAAATGGCTAGACTATGGAATTTTATCTGGGTTTCTTTGGCATGATTGGGGGTGAACTACTCCAAGTTGTTAAGGATTCTCCTCAAAATGGGAGAATTTATGACCCCTTCAATTTTAATTTTATAGCCCTTACCCCGAAGGTAGATGACCCTCAAACTTTTGATGAATATAGGCCTATCCCTCTGTGTAATTACATCTACAAAATCATTTCCAAGGTTATAGCCAACCGCCTTAGGCATATTCTATATAGAAATGTTACAAGAGAATAGTTTGGTTTTCTTGAGGGTCGTTAGATCCATGAAGTTATTGGGGTGGCACAATAATATTTAGATAGTATTATGAGTAAAAATTTGAAAGGGATTGTTTCCAAAATAGACCTATCAAAAGCTTATGATAGAGTTAGTAGGGTTTTTATTCGAATGATTCTTACCCACTTGGGCTTTGAAGTTCCTTTCATTAATTGGGTTATGAGTTGTATGACATCTATCTCTTTTGAAGTATTAATTAATGGATCACCGTCTCCATTTTTTCATGCCTTGAGAGGATTAAGACAAGGACGTTGTTTGTCTCCTCTCCTATTTATTCTTGCACTAGAAGGGTTTAGCATGTTATTATTGACAACAAAAATATGGGGTGATCTTTTGGGAATTGAGGTGGTTGAAAATATTTTTATCTCTCATGATTTTTGTGGATGATAAACTAATTTTGTAATGGCTTGAGACATGACCTGGAAATAATTAAGGATGCTCTCATGTAGAAATTAATGTGTAGATCCTAAACTGCTCATGAAATTTTCTAAATCACAAGACTAGAAGCTACTCTACTGATCTACGAAAGTAAATTCATGATCGAGAACAAAAATCATTAACATGCATCAAGATTCAACACACATAAACAGAGATTTATCTAGGGGAAAGAAACTTATCAAAACCCCTTTCTATCTTTATTACATTAATCAAAGAATCTGGATGGATACAATATGCTCTGCTCAAGCTTGAGCTCAACATGCACTTGTATCTTCTATCTTTTGCCTAACTAACCGATCTTGGCCAATACTTAGCCAAAATTTCAAGCCTCCAAGCTCCTATTTCCTTGCAATGTTCCTCAAGGAATTAACCCCCTATTATTTAGGAAATTCCTCAATTTGGATTGCACAATTCCTATAGGTCCTTCTTTGACTACATGCATGATCTGTACAACTTGGAATAATTTACAACTGATAATACAATGCCCTTGAACTCCAATATCAACTGGGTAACTAAAATTCTCTGCATTCAACAATTATTTTGGGTTGATTGATCAGTTAATTGGTTGATCATTCAGTGTGAAAAAAGTTACACACCCTTAACCAGACCTCTACTAGTTCTACTGACAGTGAGAACTAGTTACACTGACAATAACTCAAATTAACTGAAACACGCTGCTACAAATTAGCAATCAATCATGTAGAACTAAACTCAAGTGTCTCCAACTTGAATTTACAAAGTTAACTGAGTGAAAAGATCTATGTCACCTCAGTTAAGTACCTCCAAGTATTTTGCCGAAATTGAAATTCGAATTTCTGCTAATTTAATCAAGGGAAAATTAAATTACGATTTTCTTGCTACATTTTCAGCACTCCCTCTTAGCAAGAAAGGTATTATCAGATACTCCAATCCTGCTTCTATGGAACTTGATTTTTCCTCTTGACAAGGTCCTTGTCAAAATATTTGCATCTTGTTCCTCTGTCAGAATGTACTGCAACAACATAATCCACCTCTGCACACAATCTCGTAGATGGTGATACTAGATGTCAATATGCCTCGATTGATCATGAAATAATGGATTCTTAAAGAGTTTGATACAACTCTGGTTGTCACAGTAAATCACTATAGGATCCATCTTCTGACGAAATAACCCAACAAGAATCTTTCTCATCTAGCTAGCCTCACATGATGCTTGACTTGCATCCATGTACTGTGCTTCTCCTGAGCTGAGTGCCACAAATATTTGCTTCCTATTGTACCAAGAAACTGTTGCTAAACCAACACTGAAAATTCCTCCTGAAGTGCTCTTCATGTCTAATGGACTCCCCACCCAATCTGCATCTCTGAAGCCTTTCAGCTTCACTCCCTCTGTCCATTTGTACCAAAGACCAAACTAAGCAGTGCCTCTGAGGTATCTCAACACATGATTTTCTACCTTCCAATACAATTTGGTTAGCTTAACCATGTCTTGAATAATATGTTTAACTGCATAACACATGTTTGGTTGTGTGCTCACCAAATACATGAATGAAACCACAAGCTGCTTGTAATGGTAGCCTCCACTTCCTCACCTAAAGTGGTATCCTCTTTCCTCCAATTACCTGCTAGAGGAGTGTCCATGGGTTTGCTACTCTCCATGCAGAACTTCTCCGGTATCTCATTGGTATACTTTCCTTGAGAGACAAACAGTTCCCCATATCCTTGCCATAATTCCAAACTGATGAAATAATACATGAGTCTCATGTTCTTCATCTCGAACCCTCTTGCAAGGTCCTCCTTGCAAGATCCGATCAACTTCTCATCACCAGTAAGGATCAAGTCATCGACATATAAAATAATAATCAATAATTTACCTTTTACCACAATGTGGTAAAGGTTTGCATCTGCTTCACTTTTGGTGAAGCCCAAACCGGTGATATAAATGTCGATCTTGGTATACTAAGCACAGGGTGCTTGCTTGAGTCTACACGCATGCGAGTCTCTGTCGAAAGTCTCAAACCCCTCTAGCTGCTCAATATACACCTCCTCCTTAATAACTCCATTGAGGAATGTTGTATTCACATCCATTGGTGGATCTTCCACCGCATCTGTGCTGACAATGCTAGAATTGACTTGATGGATGCGTACCTTGATACAAGAGAAAAGATCTCCTCATTGTCAATTCCCTCCACCTGACGGAACCCCTTGGCCACACATTTGGCCTTTTGTTTCTCTATGCTCCCATATGCTGCATCCTTTACCTTGCAAAACCATCTCAAACCGACCATTGATTTGTCTGCTAGTCTTGGGACCAATTCCCAAACATTTTTTATAACAATGGAATCATATTCCTCTACAATAACATCAACCATACTGGTTGCTCTACATCTTCCTCGAATGAGGATGGCTCTGTCTCTATAATTTCACTCATTAGAGCAATGTAGCTAGTGTACTAATCTGGTGACCTCCTTAATCTACGCTGTGATGTGGGTGTTCCCACATTCTCTCTAGCATCCTACAATAATCGATCAACTTCCTTAGTTCACTTCCTTCCTTCTTTGGATGTCTCTACTTTAGTGGATGCCTCCACTCTCTACTCCTCTTCTTGTGGCTACTCCACAAATTCCTAAGGCTCCTCTTGTGGAGCAAAATTCTCCTGATCAAGTTGAAACTAAAGCTCCCTCTCAAGAGAACACCTCATTTTCTTCTCCTCATCAGAGTTCACATCCCATCTGACCACTGTCATCTTGAGGGATGTCAAGTACACACGGTAGTTGTGAGGTGTATCAGTATATCCCACAGATATGCCCAAATCTGTTGTCAGCTCTATCTTTTTTCCTTTCTTCTTTGGAAACATGGCATCAAACTGATGATCCAAATATCTTGAAGTGTGACACATCTGGTTTCTTCCCTTAAAAAGCTTCCTTTGGTGTACTTATTCCAAGAATCTTGTGAGGACTCTTGTTCTGGAAATAGATCATTGTGTTGCATGTTTCATCCCACAAGTGTAGAGGTAGGCTTTGGTCATGCAACATCGCTTGTGCTACTCCCACTATACTTTTGTTCTTCATCTCAACCACCCCATTCTATTATGGGCTATGAGGTGTTTTCAACTCCCATCGAATGCCTTCCTTTGCACATAAATTTTTAAACTCATTCAACATGTACTCACCATCGTTATCGCTCCTAAGAGCCTTCACTTTCCTGCTAGTCTCTTTCTCAAAAAGTGCTTTAAACTCAACAAATTTGGAGAATGTATGGTATTTCTTCAACATGAAGTATATTTGACACTTCTATGAGAAATAATCTACACATATAACATAATACATGTGCTTGGTAGTGGAGGCTGTCGAGAAAGGTCCACACACATCAGAGTGGATCCTTACACAGATTGCATGCACCCTGCTATCTTGATCATTGAAGTTGTATTTTATGTACTTCCCCAAGATACACCCTTTTCATGTATCCCGCTACTCTAGTGCTCCACTGGGGAGGTCTGTAGAAATCTACTGCATGATCTTCAAAGTGCCATGACGCAAATGGCCAAGTCTTCTATGCCATAATTTACCGACATCTCCGCTTTTGTGCTCAATGTTGCACAATCTTCCATGTCTAATTTGTAGAGGTTCTTCACTTGAACCTTGATTAGCTTCACTTATCTTATGGCGATGTGTCTCAAGAAATTCTTCCTTTTGCTGAATATCACATCGTAGCCAGGGTCTTTCAACACCGCGACAAAAACTAGATTATTATTCAGACCCAATACATACATCACATCCATAAGCCTGAGAGTGGAGCTAGATTCCCTCTGAAATGTAACTGTACTAATCTCGATCGCACTATATCTTCCATCATATCCTATCTTGATGTGAATTTTGAGATCCTTCTTCTCGAAGTTACTGAAAAATTCTTTGTTGTTTGTCATGTGGAATGAGGCATCGCTGTTGAGATATCACACACTAGCCATCATTGTGCTTTCCATGCATGCAATGAGAGCAAAATCAAGTTCAAATTGTGAAGCCAAGGATTTGCCTACTTCTCCTCCTGTGGTATTCTTGCTTGCCTTCTTATGTGGACATTTCGTGGCGCAGTGTCCTAGTTCATGACAGTGAAAGCACTTGATTTTGGACAAGCCTTTCTTTTTTCCCTCTTGACTAGATTCTGCTCGGGATTGGGATTTCTTCCCTTTCCCTTTCTTTGACTTTCTATCCAAGGCACATTTTTCTTCATCCTCACCCTTAGACGAAGGCTTGTCTCTGTTGCTCAGCCTTATTTCTTCATGGACTAGATCAGACCATAACCGCTCAAAACTTGGTAGTTTCTATCTACCATTTATAGAATCTTGATAGCTATGCCAACTCTTGGGAAGGACCAAGAGGGCTAAATCTACCATTTCTTCTTCACAGATAGTAATACCGACCCCACCAGTGATGAGTCCCATCAATAAGTACATTTCAAAGATCAATATGCCATCCTCCAGTCTTAAAAGTATCACATTCTTCGTTATATTATGCTTAGTAAGAGGAGTAAAAGGTGTTTTTCATAGTATATGGTCTAATGTGGTTTAATTGCAGGAAAATGAAGCATTTTTTAGGCTATTACTATGCATGGAGAAAACTAGGAGAGAATATAAGGGGTTTCTCCACCTCTTTCACTCCCTAAAATCAGTTTGGGAATGCCATATCCTCTCTCACCAGTTCGAGTTCATTGGCAGTCGAGTGACTCCTATTCCAAGTGAAGATCAAGAAGGACAAGATCCACCATTTTCGAGATTAAGGAGGGAACCACTTCTACTTTTAAGTGAGATGCTTCAGCTGCTCATTTGTATAAATAAAATAGAAGAAGAGCTCATTAGGATTCAAAGTTTTTGTTTAGCTAGGTGTAGCTATTGAGCTCTAAGATTGATATTGTTATTTTCAAATTTTATGTGATGTGTTAGACCCACGCCTTTTGATAATGAGAATTTGGATTTTAAGCTACATATGAGCTAGTTTTAGAGGGCTGAGACCCTTGTGTTTGGGCCTAATCCAGAGGATTTGGTCCCTCTTCTTGTACTTATGTTTCTTCTTGATTCCAAGTAGTTCATAGTTTCTTGCATTTTAGTAGAGATTAACCTATAAAACCCTTTGGTTGCAGGCTCTACATCACCTCTCTTATGGGAGAATGAGTGGAAGGATTCACAACCATAGCCCAAAAAAATTGTGTTTATGATTTCTTGGAAATATATTATTGTTAGTTTTCCTATTTTACATTTTATTTTTGTTGCTTAGAATTCAGTTTAGTGATTAGATTAGTGGTATTGCATGAATTAGATGTTATTTAAATTCAACTCATCTTTTCCATCATAAGTTATTTTATTTTGTTAATGATAAATGGATGCATGCATGTGATTGATTGTAAGGATGTTTGATCTATAGGGAAGGGCACCTTCAATCCTAAGCTCCTTCATCTTCTCCTTCCACTCCAAAACTCTATCTAAAAACCATGTTTTATAAGCTATTTTTCCTAGGTCACCGACAACACTCATCCTTGTGCAAGACAGGTCTCCAAGAGGTCCTGAGATTGGCTAGGGGCGCAAACCAACCTCCTTTCATTTTATTCAACTA
>APFE030233975.1:41654-52214 GCA_000404065.3 Pinus taeda
AAAACGGCTCCGGAAGTTCAGGACCCGAAAAGACTGCTAAAAATAGTAAGTTGTGCTACAATTAAGGAAACTGAAAATGCTGAAAGAGACAATTGTGGGGGTCCAAATGGGATAGGTGGGTGGCCACCAACATCCACCTGGATCATACAAGTTCAAAGAGGATCCACTTGTTGATATAGTAGCCTTAGAGATAGATGTAAAGAAGCGACAACGTGAAAGGAGAGTAGCGCAAAGAAAGAGGGCGAAGAAAAGATTGGAAGAGATAGAAAGGTGATTGCTGGAGGCAGAGAAGATGATGAAAGTAGAAGAAGAGCTCAGGAGGAGAGAGAATGAAGAAAGGGAAAAATAGGAACAAGGAGAAGGACAAGGTGCACTGACAGAGCAAACTGCGTAGATATAGGTTGAGACAATAGAACAACCAGCAAATGATGAACAGGGTGAGCATGTGTAGGTTTGGGAACTTGCTCAACAGGTTAAGATGTTGGTTGAGGAAATAGACATGGAGACAAAACGTGAGCTAGAGGACCAAGACATCGATCTCATGATAAGGGCATCCGAGGTCGTACCACAGTGTCCGCCACCTATAGAACCACAACTAGTTTTGAGCGAGCAAGTAGAAGTTGTTCTCCTTGAAGATGATCTGGAGAAAGATGTGTACAATCTGGCATTTGATGAGACACAATGGAGGATTGTACAGGCATGAAGATAGCAGCTTCCGGATGCTCATACATCACCTGTGCACATAGAGGAAAAGGTGATTGTACCAGATGTTAGAAGACATTCAGTTTCCATGGGTAAGGCATCTAAGGCTTATGCAGAAGCCATAAGTTCGATAGTCAAGTTATTGATAGAAGAAAATGAACGGATGGAGAAAGACTTGCAAGAGGCTAGCAGAGAACAAAGCAGTCTGCAGGATCTGCTATGGTAGAATTGAAGAAAGAAATATTGGTGAAGATATCAACTTTGGAAGCTTCCATGCGAACAACGTATAAAAGAATTTTCACCATGCTCAAAGCAGTTGTCCATCTATACCGTTTTCAGTAGCAGTGCGTGAAAACAACATAAACTCTCATAGACATTCACACTGTTATTGCACACATGCAAGAATGGACAATGAGGTACAAGTGATCCCTGCTTTACTTGCACAAAAAGATGAAGCCATGGGCTGAGCTAGACAAAGCACGGATTCAGAAGCAGATCCAGAATTATGAGCAACTCCCTCCACTCATCACTAACATTGAGGCTTCCTATGCACGGTTTTTTAAGAGTCTGGATGTCATAGTGTGAAGGCACAAGATCCCTTCCATCAAAACCCTCACCCAGGCCATGAGGAAGAACCAAGTCATGCTGGATATCGAGAGGTGCATTGAGCAGTTGATGCATGAAGCCACCAGCAATGAATTGTAGCTCAGTGTAGAAAACATGAAGAGGTACTTCGGTGGTCCAGCCACACTCAGGATAGTGCTGCACATGCTTAATGATGAGATAGACAGAGGTTTTACAACCATATACCTAGAAGCCATGGAGGCAAGGGTTTGCTTCGACAAATATGCCATCAATCAGTACAGGGAAACAATAGAGCAGTAGCAAGCTTGGTATCTATTCGTCACCGAAGATCATCGCAAGGAGGTTACCGATTTGGTCTTCCCCCAAGACCCCAAGTGATGTTGTTTGTCTTGTCAAGCTGACTCAATCCTATTTTGTCCCACATGGGTATATGTGGAAATTATATTATTGTAAATGTATTGTAAGTGAAATTCCGAGTGTCATTAGTGGAATGTGAACAACCACTGTTGTAACGTGAAGAGTCATGAGGGTAGTCCAAGAGTCAAAAGGGAATGTTAAGGGTCACCCCACCCTTTGCTATATATAAAACCTCATAACTCATAGAACATGATTTTTGGAGCCAAGATTTTGGCTAGGCATTGCTTAGAGAAGGTCTGGAGAGTATTATGACAAGCCTTGGGTTCTCCACAGCGTAGAGTGAGTACATCTCTTTGGAGGAGCAGGAAGTGTTGACTGTAATGTTCCACTATTGGGGCTAGTGGTTGTCAATGGTGTATGTATAGAAGGGACTTTCACTTTATATATATATATATAGAACAAAGCCATCATGTTTTCATGCATATGTTGTTATTGTAATTTGACTATTTTGGTTGCTTTAACAATGTATGTTATTTAAATTATGCATTAATGTATGAACTATTTTGTATATGATTGTATGAATCTTGTTGAAATCATGTTGTCGGTTTAGCCTATCACTTTGGATTGTGTACTATTCTGCTTTTGAGTTCGTGATGTCATTCAAGTCATGTGTTCCTTTCAGGCTGCGTACTATTACAGGCTTCTAAGGGACACACTTCCTTTTCCCCTCTATGTGTTAGAACCCCCCATGCATATCACTTGACTCGCTACAAGGTCACACACTTGCTTCCAACAAAGATATCACACTTAGCTTTGCGTGCTATCGTAGTCAAGGCATTGCTTTACTACCCACTACTGGGACTCCTACTCCAAATGGTCTAAGGTCTAGTTGGGACTTCTTATCAGGGAGATCCCCTAACATGTTGGTCGGTCCAGCTCCGTCAATGTTTCTGGTAGTAAAAGGAGTGGTAGATGACAATATGAGTCCTTAAAGCCTATTTTGAATCTCTGCACATCTTTCATGACTTACATTACAATTCAACCTCCGATGTTTCTATCTCATGAATGTGATTTTGAAGTATCAGAGGATATTTTTAATGAATTATCACATTTCACATATGATGGTGAAGGCGGAGCAACTTTTCTTAGTCACGATGTTTCCTTCATGGGTTTCTGTGAAAGGAATGAAATCCATGAGGATCAAATTGGCTACTCGTTGTTCGCATTCATGTTTCGAGGGCACGCAATGCAATGGTATGTCACATCGCCCGCAACCTCCATACAATCTTATGATTAGATGATCAGAGAGCTGGCCCATGATTTCTATCATTATGATCGTAAATCACTCAGTAAAAAATATGAATCCCTTTTGCAATGTTGGAAACTTTTCAAAAATCTTGCTTTTCAAATCCTAATAGATGAAATTGATTGGAAATTTCCCAACGAAATATTTCAGTATCTTCTTCACATATATGAAAATCCACATATATTAGAATCATTTGAACCCCTCCCAACATACCTCGGTGTTAGATTTTCCCAACCTTAGATAGACAAGGTTGTTGTCACAAGTGACCCTTCGTATGCTTCTCATTAGACAGCTCTAGCTCTGCGGTGTGAGGTGGGAGAAGTTGTGAACCCATCTGTTGAACTGTCACATCCTCCCACTACACCTACTTTGGATTTCTATGTAGATTTGGCTTGCAATCATGTTGGTTGTCACGCGGACTTGTTCCCTCAACCTTTTTCCTCTTGTTCTGTTGATCCTATAGATTGTGTTGTGTTGTGTTCTCCCGTTCCGGACTCCACACTTGTTGTTCACGAGGATCAAGTTGTCGACGGAGTTGGTGTTGAGCAGCCAACTTGTGCTATCATTTATGATGAGTATGTGTGGGAATATGAAGATGAACCTGTGGTGAAGGATGAGCTCCTTCTGTCCACACCTCATCCACTATTTTCTGACATCTTTTGTGATTCTTACATTTCTGACTTGTCTTGTGAAAATCTGTCACCATATGTTTTTACTTCCGATCATTCACATAACACACCGGATGTTAGTTTATCATTTGATTGCAGAGAGGACACATATTTCTTTCTGAATCATCCCAATCTATCATCTTTTCTTTCTAGAAACTTAGAGGGTGAACATTCTTATTTCTCCTCAATCCCTCTGTATGATCTGTCAGATCATGAGGATGCCGATGAACATCTCGAATTTTTTGATCGTGGCTATCATGATCTCTTTACTCCTTCATTCGATCACGATACTAATTCATTCATTGTTGATATTTATAAGCCACCGGTCTTTGACAATCCACCTGATGATGAAGTAGAAACCCCTCAAGCTATTGAGGCACTTCAACCCGAGATAATGGTTATGTCAGGTCCTCATTGTCCTGAGGTGAGTTCCACTTCAAATCTGAAATTTGTTGAAACACCCCAGGCTGCTCACCACTCTCCTATTTGCATTGAAGATCAATCTCATCCATAGATTTCACTTCCTCCCCTATAATCACATGATACCATCACTCATGCATTGGAGGAATCATACACAACAAGCACTCTTGCTAAGCAACAATTGTCTTTCTTTTTCATGTTTTCTCATCTATCCTAGTCAAAAGAGTTGTGTGCACATCATTTGTGCTCAGTGTGTTGCAACACCATGGTATGTCCACAGGATGTCTGTCTTGTGCTTTTACTCTTTTATTTTCTGTGGATACATTCAAACTTCGAGCGTGTTGGTCTTTATTGTCTTATCTTTCTTGTGTGCTAGTTTAATTGAATATCTTTCTGGTCAACTATGCCTTCACCAACATGGGTCAACCAATGCACTGGTGGCTGCATTGGAAATATCACTTTACGTGAGTAGGCCCATGCATTGTTTAGTTTAGGAGTAGTAGTTTTTTCTTCACTTTCTTGTTTTCTTTTCTTGCATGTTTGTTTTTCTTGCATGTTTTTTCTTTCATTTACTTATTTCCTTTGCTTGTTTGTTTTGTTTTCTTTCTATGCACCCATAGGTTTAGCTTCAAATAAAACCGTGTTTGGCTCTTGAGACAAGCAAGGTGAAGTACAAGAGGACTTGTACAACTATCAACAATTGGTTATCTTTTTTCCTCTCTCTTTATGAAGAGCTTGTTGTCTTCATTTGATGATACCTTGATGGAAAATACATTTTATTTAGAGTGAGTCTTGGTGAAAACACAACGCTTGCACTTTTAACTAGGGTAACCTACCCTAATCAATTTTTCTATATTCAGTTAACCCTTGTCAGCTCAGTCAAGTAGAGTAAGGTGGGGGGGGAACCTTAATAAGTATGTCATAGGTATATATAAAATACTTCTTTGAAGGGACAACCTATTATGCTCTCAATAAGATGGGATCCCTCTTCTGCCTCATGAAAAAAAAATAAGTGCCTATGTACAGTTCTTTGAAAATGAAAATAAAATAAAGGCGAAAGAAGAGAAAGGCTTCCTGTGCAAAGAGGTGATGCAAGTAACTCCGTTGAGTTAGTAACCAGGCTTGTTGGCTGCAAAGCGATGCTTGTGTTCCTGCGTGACTCTGTGGGGGTACTGTCGAGGCTTGCCAGTGGCGAAGCAACACCAAAGATGAAACTAAAACTCTGACAGTTATATTCCTAGTGTAGAAGCTCTGACGATCAAAGACTCAAACAATACTTCCGGAGGAGATAGACTCACTTTTAATGAACAAGGTCCATACACAGAGTTGTAGTTCCATCAATGTGTCACCAATGTTGTAGAAACTATAACCACCCTCCAAAATTTTGACTTCACTTTGTTTTGGAGCCTCCCTCCTCAAAATATTAACAACATTTCTTGCACTACTCAAGTACTTGTGTTTTATTTGAAGTTATCTTTCACTTTGCAGCTTATGTTTGCTAAATTTTTTTTGCCAACCAACCACAAGCTGACCCCATGACTTGGTTCACATTTGGTTCTTGCATTATCTTGGAAAATTGTGCAATCCTAGAGGGAAACCAACCTTTCTCTTAGCAATTGCGCAGAGCAGCCTGGAAATCAGCCCTGCTTTCCAAAAATGCACAGAGCAGTCCAACAGACAACCTTTGCTCAGAGAAATTGTATAGAACATATCAACACTGGGCTTCAGCTTGGGAATTGCATAGAACCAGATGGGAGCTTATCTTCAATTGGGATATTGCATAGAGCATGAGAGGCAACCATAGCCACTCAAACCAGGAATCATGCAAAAGCATTCCTCATGTTGCTATTCGATGCATGTGCCAGCAAGTTTCTTGGTTCCTTCCAGAATCATGCAATCTTCCTATGCATGCAGGACAGCCTTTCTTGAAAAAGAAAAAAACATCCCTAAAAAATAGGGATCTATTTTTAGCAATGGGAGTTACATGCAAGTTGATTTTAGAAACTTCCTACCAAGTGTTGCTTTTTCCTAGATTTGTGGCATGCACATCATAAACCCTTAATCTACCAAATTTATTTAAATGATGCCCCAGAGCTCATTCTACACATTTGATATTAGAGCTCTGGCATTCCCAAGGCATCTAGGAATCTTCGGCACAGTCGGCACAATTTTTCTAGGTAAGTTTTGCTTTTCAAGTCTTTTGTTGCTTTTTTTGTCACTTTTATTTCCTTGGCTTGTGTGAGTGTTGTTTTTCATGTTTTATTGAACGACCACTGGCATTTTAGTTTGTTTTAACTTGTATAAGTGTTGTTTTAAGTTTTGGATTGTCTTTCTTAAGCATAGAATGCATAACATTATTTTTTCACTAAGGGTTGTCGTTGTGGCGGCTCTCCCCACCAGCTTCATTGTTCGTCCATCTGACTGTTTCTTGCATTTGTTTTGATTGCATGCATGATCATTCACTCCTATCTGCACCATCCTTCGCTCATGCATTCATATCTACTCGTTTTCAAGTTTCCCTTGGGTAGATCTGGGTTGCCTTAGCTTAGATCTTGTTTTCCTTGGCATGCTTTGCCCATTGCATTCATGAACTCGAGGCTCTTCGTTGGCTCTAGGAATTTCATAGAGGCTACCTGTCATTGGCCTCCATCTATGGTCTACGTAGCTTTGGGAGACAGTGCCCAGTCTTGCCCACTAGGATTGCGCAATGCACAATCCCAGCCAACAGTCAAGCTAGACTGAACTATGCATTGTGCAGTTCCAGTCCATAGTCAACCTAACTGTATTGTTCTCTGCATAGTTCTAGTCAGCAAGTCTCACTAGCAGCTGAGACTGTGCAATGCGCAGTTCCAACTGACAGTCTCCCAACCCTGAGATTCACTACTGCACAATCTTGCCCAACAATCACCCAGTTTGTTGCATGATTGGTCCTTGAATTGCATTGTGTTTTTAAACTAACATTTGCCTGTCATGAATGTTCGCTCTGTCTCTAGGTACATTAGTTGTTGAGCAATCTCTCAGCAGTATAGGAATCATGGTTTCCAAGATAGCTAAATCAAAGGAAGCTATAGAGAGCAACACTGGAGATGTGGTTGAATAGATGCCAATAAACTTTCCCATCTATTCAGACACATAACTATTTGTACAGAAGGACATGAAGATCACATGGCAAGAAATAAAGGACATTTTCACAGACACTTTCAAGAAAGATCTTGAAGATCAAAAGGCCTATGACAACATTCACAAGTCATGCTTGTACAAGGTTGCATGAAAGCACTTGGGCTTCTCGTGCATGGATATCATTCACTCGGTTGTCTCACATACTGATCCCGAGATGATGACACTGAGTAGCACCAGTGGAACACACCTTGCCACCTTTAGGATGGAAAACTACTATCAGATGTATCACTTGTCGTAGCCGATGAACTACATGAATGCACTGTTCTTCACTCCCAACAACAATGTGAACTCAAGAGATATCTTGAAGCGTTGGGTAAAAGAGCCATCGAAATTTAGAACGACACCAAACCAGGTCTACAAGACAAAGTCACTCAAGAAGGCTTACTGACTCCTAGTCATCTTTGCATGTCACTTGTATGGCCAAGAGAGCACAAAGACCTTCTAGCAGAGTTGGGTTGTTATTTTAGATCAGTTGGAAAGTGAAGGAAGGCCTTTCAACTGGTTGGACATGTTGTCTCTTCAACTAAAAGTGAATGTGTTAAATGCCCAAAATTACCCTAAGGATGGACAAGCAAGATTCCATATGTCTGTGTATGTGCATGATGCAATCTATGCCCAACAACAGTTCCCTGGCATGGGTTGGACATGGACACCATCAGAAGGAGTTGCAAATTTTTATTGCAAGTTTCTCTCTGAGTGCATCTACCGAGGAGTCATGACGAGGTTGTCTGACCATTTCATCACCCTGCTATACAAGATGATATTTGAACAGGATCCACCTTGCATGTCCCAGGAAGTGATGCAGACATTTCTCAACATTACAAATTGGTATGCCTCACCTAGTGGCACCTTCATCAGGATGTTTGGTGTGGAGAAGCCTTCTTATGAGCTACCGAGGTTTTTCACAGACAAGTTGGTCATGCAAGAAGTTGCATACCACATACCCACAGGGTTGTCAGCAACACTGCATAGGAGGAAGAAGGTACCATGGCCCACTCTTCCTTTGCAGATTGAGTTGTACGAGATCTGTACCTTGAAAGATGCAGACGTAGAGACCGAGGACTCAAAGAAGTTTTGATTTGGCACAAAGGGTTTCAATCTGTATGATCTTCACTGCATATGTAAGAACCATTGTGTGAAGGTGTGCATCTCATGGGTCCATGGGGCATGTCATTGGTCAGAGGAAGATCCTTGGAGGTATTGCTATAAATCCTCTAGGCTCAATGGACCGATCAACGTGGATGTAGAATGGAAAGTAGCATTGCAAACAACAACACCATAGGAAGCAATGACAACAACAGTAGTGAGAAGCAAATCGACATAAGACAAAGTCAAGAGGAAGATTGTTAAAAGCGCAGAGGCTGAGCAATGATACAAGTTCAAAGAAGATCCACTTGTTGTGAGAGTAGTCTTGGAGACAGATCCAAAGAGGTGACAATGCTAAATGAGAAATGAGAGTAGCACAGAGAAAGAGAGAGAAGCAAAGATGGGAAGAGATGAAAAGGAGATTGCAGGAGACAGAGAAAAAACTGAAAGCAAAACAAGAGCGCAGGAGGAGATAGAATGAAGAAAGGCATAAATAGGAATAGGAAGAAGGGAAAGGAACACTAATAAAGAAAACTACGCAAACATAGGTTGATAAAGTAGGGTAGCCAACAAATGATGAACATGGTGAGTAGTTGCAGGTTCAAGAACTTGCTTAGCAGGTTGAGCAGTTGGTTGAGGCAATATACATGGAGACATAATAAGAGATAGAGGACCAAGAGATCAATCTCATGCCAAGAGAATCTGAGGTCGTACCACAGTCTCTGCCACCTCCATAACCACAAATATTCCCAAGCGAGGAAGGAGAAGTTGTTCTCCTTGAAGATGATCCAGAGACAGATGTGTATAATCTGGCATTTGACGAGACATAGCATAGGATTGTACAGGAACGAAGAAAGCAACTCCCAGATGATCATAGATCATCTGCATACAAAAAGGGAATGGTGATTGTACCAGATGTTAGAAGACATCTAGTTGCCATGGCCGAGGCTTCTAAGGCTTATGCAAAATCCACAAGTTCGACAGCCAAGTTCTTGATAGCAGAAAATGAACGAATGGCGAAGGACTTGGAAGAGGCCAGGTAGAGAACAGAGTAGTCCACAACATACGCTATGGAAGAAACCAAGAAAAAAATATTGGTGGAGATATGAACTTTGGAAGCTACCATGCAAACAATGTATAAAATTATTTTCACCGTTCACAAAGTGTTTGTCCATCTATACAGTTTTAAGAAGCAGTGCATGAAGACATCACAAACTCTCAGAGACATTCACACTGCAATTGCACACATGCAAGAATGGACAATGAGGTAAAAGGGAGCCCTGCTTTACTTGCACAAGAAGAAGAAGCCACAGGCTGAGCTAGACAAAGCACAAATTTAGGTGCAGATCCAGAATTATGAGCATCTCCCTTCGCTCATCTCTAGCATTGAGGCTTCCTATGCATGGTTGTTCAAGAGTTTGGATATCATAGTGTGAATTCACAAGATCCCTTCCATCGAAACCCTCACCTAGGCCATTAGGAAGAACCAAGTCATGCTGGATGTGGAGAGGAATATTGGGCAGTTGATGCACAAAGCCACCAATGATGATTTGCAACTTAGCGCAGAAAAAATGGAGAGGTACATTTGTGGTCCAAACACACTTAGGATAGTGCTGTGGATGCTTCAAGATGAGTTGGATAGAGGTTTCAGAACCATATACCTAGAAGCCATGGAGGCAAGGATCTGCTTCGACAAAGATGCCATCAAATAGTACGAGGACATAATAGAGCAGTACCAAGCTTGGTATCAGTTCGTCACCGAAGATCCTCATGAGGGGGTCACAGAGTTGGTCTTCCCCCAAGACCCTGAGTGATGTTGTTTCTCTTGTTAGGCTGAATCAAGCCTATTTTTCCCCACATGGGTATATGTGGAAATTGTATTATTGTAAATGTATTGTAAGTGAAATTCCAAGTGTCATTAGTGGAATGTTAACAATCACTATTGTAATGTGAAGAGTCATGAGGGTAGTCCAAGAGTTAAAGCGTAATGTCAAGGGTCATCCCACCCTTTGCTATATATAGAACCTCATAACTCATAGAAAAGGCTTTTGGGAGCCAAGATTTTGGCTAGGCATTACTTAGAGAAGGCTTGGAGAGTATTGTGACGAGCCTTGGCTTCTCCACAACGTACAGAGAGTACATCTCTTTGGAGAAGTAGGAAGTGTTGACTATAATGGTCCACTATTGGGGTTAGTGGCTGTCAATGGTGTATGTATGGATGGAACTTCAGTATATATATATATATATATATATATA
>APFE030233978.1:0-10121 GCA_000404065.3 Pinus taeda
TCACTAATATTATTGAGTAACCATAAGAATATTTTTTAGTTTTTTTTATAAATGAGATTAATATACAATCATTAGTATATTAGTATATTTTATGATATGTTAAAGACTTTTTAATGTTGAAAAGCATGAAACTTTGGAGAAATAAAAAATATTGCCTTACAACTAATTTTGGTTTGTAAATTGATAAAATTGTGTGTGCGCATAAAGCATTGGAAGGTTATACCATATTGAATGTTTTTATTTTACTATTATATTGTGTGAATAAAAAATAATTGAAAGACATAGTTTACTAAATTTTATTTTATTTTTTAATATTATTTTATTAAGATCAATTTGGTATCTAATTTTTTTTGGAAATGGTTAATATCAAAGATTACAAGGCATGATTTTTGAAATTGCAATATGTAACAGTAGGAATTAGCAGTAAAATTGAAAAAAAATTATAAAAAATTATTATGTTATGCATAGAAAACAAATATTATCAAAATTAGGCACATTAGCATAAATATATATTTTGTAATGCATACACATTATGGATAATTACAAAAAAACTTTAAGCTATCTATACAAAACCATCCATCGAGGGAAATTCCTTTCAAGCTTATATCTAGGTATATTACCTATATAAACTAGGTAGTGTATAATGACTATGTATTGTATTTTGGAAACTCATACATGGCCCTGAAGCCCAAAAAACATTATTCAAGTCCTTATGTCCTTGATGTCATCCCCCCATAAATGGTATGTCCTTGAGATTAGTTTATGGTAGGAGTTTCTCCTAACAATGATCACATTTGTAGTTAGAGATTGAATCTTCCCTACATATTTCATGTGTGGTGGTTTTAGTTAATATTTAGAGGTATATTTTAGGACTCAGGTCCCTTTATTTCATCCCCCCATTAGCACAGGGGTTTCATTCAATGAACCTCTGACATAGCACGCGTGTTCATGGCATACTAAACAATACCCTTAATTTGAGTACATATTGGAAAATACCTCTAAAAATCACATTATTTAACCCCATACCAATATGAACCCAATACACCTTCCCAAGATAAAAAAACCCCTACTTTCACTTGATAGTGTAAGTATCCATTTTTTATGCCCCTTTATATTTTTTCTTTAACTTTGAGCTCCATTTTTTATACCTGCCAATATAAAAACCCTTTTCCCCCTATTATATGCTCAATATATTATGTCATTTTTTCCTCAATATATATCCCCCAATATGAATGCAAGTGGTATGCTATTTCTCCCTTAGTGAATCCCCTATGCCCACTAGTATGAAGGCCTTATTACTATCTATGGTGTGAAATACCTCCCACTAGTTCTTAGGTACTTTTGGTCGAAGCTTAAAGATTTCATGCATTGGTCATGTGTTGTGTTTTGATGAATTTTCCATGAACATCAAGACCATGAAGCCTCATTCAAGGCTTAAGGCTCTTGATTTCATTCCTCTACCATTTTCATGGCATTGATAAATGTATGTGGTGCACAATGCCTCCTAATGACATTCATATTCCTAATGGGAGTTTAAAGATTCCTTGCAGTAATCATGTGTTATAGTTTGAGACCTCATCTATGGGGCCTTTAACTAAAGGATCATTTTATGAGGCCTTAGGACTTATATTTCATCACTTAACTAATGTCAACACTCCCATTGTGAATATTTGATTCCCATATAAGGAAATATCAATATTCTCTAAACATTTAACTTGTTAACCTAGGGTCTACTAAGTTGTGAGGCTCTCGGTCTTGTATACAAAAGCATCAAAGTCCCTACTACTTCTATGTGTGAAAAAATAGACACAAGGAAAAACCTATTGGTGATACAGAACCTAATTCATGTCACGACTTAATTGTATACTTTGGTTCAACTACGTGGCGCCTCAAGTATTGATATCTAATATCAATACTTAACCTAGTGTCATTGTTCCTACTAAGGTTACAGTTTCGTAGCAACCATTGTTGATTTCGCAATAGTTGGATTTCATAGCACTACTACGAAACTATCTCCTTTCACTCTCATAATTAAAACATGACCCAAATAAATACGTGAAAGGAAATTCAATTAAACTATTAAGAATAAAATTCAATACACTACAACCCTAATGGGGGAGATGACTGTGGAAAACATTGAGCCCCAAAGGGAATTCAACATCCACGTGTAGAGGGGATGAAGCATTATAAATAATAAAAAAAGTGTGCACCTTGTATGAGAAGGCTCCAAAAGAAGCATTGTTAATTAGATGAATTATTCATCACACAATTTTACTAAGCATGCATGAGATACAGTAGTGGAAATACAAACTATCACTTGATCTCTCAAAATAATATACTAGATTTTCTCTACAAATTACTCAAAGAGTAAAAACACTAAAGTCTCGTCTAACTAGCCATGAGGGAAAATTTATATCTGGGGTGAATCTTCACCTCCCATGATCTTTCAACTTCCCTTATGACTCTTCAAATTCTATATGACTTTTGGAATTGTGACACCATGGACATTCTTTATCGTCATATCTTTCTCATCAGTTCATTGAATGATCCACTCAATGGTTTAAGCTCATGGAAGAATGGGCCAGATGTGATGTTATCTTGTAAAACCATGACTTCTTGATATTAATATATAATTCATGGTCCTGTTCCTCCTTGGGCACCTCTTTCATGGAAAATGCTTGATATATTTTTTTCCCAAGTCATGGGTACTAATTTGTCTATATAACAGGCAATGTCTGCAAGGATGGGCACTTTCACAAAGGGACTTTCAACGACTTCTTCAATACTATTTTTTAATGTCTCATTTGCACAAATTTTATTGGTTGGTGGAGCCATATCTCTTGTTGATGAGGAGATGCTCAAACAATCAAGATCAGTCGTACTTGACATTTCAAATATATTCATGGTAACAAAAAATGTTAGGAAAAAAAAAAAACATCATTCATTGTTTATTATGTGTTGTAGACTATGAAATTACAATGTGATAAGCCTTAGTTTCAAACTTTAGAGATAAAACACGATAAGGAAAATATTGTGTGATAGAAAGGCTCAGTTGTGAACTACTAGAGAAAGCTGTGATAAGGGAAAAACTTAGTAGCAAACTATAGAGAAAGTTTGCAATGAAAAGAACATGGAAAAAACGCTTAGTCACAATCTGCAAAGGTAGTTTACAACTGAGGAAAAGACTTAGTCACGGTATGCAAAGATACTTTGTGATTAAAGGTTAGCATGGTCACAATAAAGACATAATCACAGTTTTAAGAGGTTAGATGTGACAATAAAAATACTTAATGCCATCGGAAAGAGAGAGGCTAAGTCACAAAAATAAATTTTGTGGACACACAATTATCCCAGGGATATGAGCGTAAATGGAGAGATGATGAAAATGTCACCTCTATGAAGGGAGAAAGTGTTTTTGAGAATGCAGTGCTAATTATGGACACTTGGCAGTATCCAATTTTTTTCTAAGTATGGGCAAGGAAATAATAAGTTGCGAGAGAAGAGCATGGGTAAAATAGAAGACTCTAAGGGTAAATACTAAGTTAGGATTAGTAAGACAAAGAATTGGGCAAGCAAAATAGCTAGGGTAACTAAAGTGACAAAATAAAAAATGCCAAAATCAGACATTCACAAGGGAGGATGTTAAACATACCTAAATCCCAACGCTCTTGTCACATCCATCATTGATGTTGTAATTTTTTTTTTAATTATTGTTCTCGTTCTATTTACCTAGCTCCAATATTACAGGTTGATTATCATCCCCATAGTCTAATTCCAAAACCAGACTTTATACTTTTCTTTGATGTTGGGTAATACATCCCAGCCTTTAGAAGAGTATGATTGTAGGACGTGACTCCCTTATTAATTTAACTCATAATCTTATTATGTCATTTGAATTTGTAAATGGATAACCACATACTCCTTTATGTCCTTGTATTACCTTTGGCGTCTTAATTAGCATATGCACCCTGTTATGGTGTATTTGAGATTTACTTGCCAAATCTCAAGGCATCAAGGGTGTTCATGTTTTATATTACCTCCTTTTTTTAGTATTGAGATGATGATCAAGGTATTGTATTTAAGGCTCCAAACCTTGTTCTAAATTGGTGCCAATTTTCATTTGAAGGGTCCACGCACCCCCTCATATTAAAAGAGATCCTCGTGTATATTTCCTTGATTCACGACCTTGGTTTTTCAATATACATCTCAAATATCTTAATTATCATGAAATGAAGTATGGTAAGTGACACGTGAAACAATTGTATCAAGCCACCTTAATCCCATATTCATGTTCGTTCTAAAGAGGGGGGTTACCAAAGCTTGAACCTAAATTTGGTCGGCAGTAAACTCATTTAATATGTCATATGCCTATAGTTTTATCGCCAGTATGTGTAGTAATGAAGATGATGGGATGAAATATACTTGGGAAACCATGTAACCAATTTGTTCTTACCACCACACCAGGCACCATGGAGATTCAAACCTACTCTAATGAATGGTGGAGATGATTCAAAAAAATATGACGGTGTTGCTCACCTTACCGAACCATAACCATTCTTTTGGTGTCTTTCCCCTTCCATTTGTTTGGTGTTTGACTCTCAGCATGTTGTCAGGAGAAACAAGAGAGTTTTTTCAAGGGAACTTCTCTGCCATATTTCGTGGCCATCCCACAATCTCTATTCTTCATCAAACCACCCTCATCACCCGGTTGGTAATTTCATGGTTATGGGGTGTTTTCTTTGTTTTTATGCTACCTCTTTGTGATTTATTTATAGTAGTTTGCGATGTCTTTTATATTGAGTTAAAACGTTGGGGTTTGGACACTGGGTCTCGCTCTAGCTAGCCAAAATGACTATCATTCATCTCTCTTTAGTGATTTTTGATTGTACTCCGCAGCTGAGTTTTTTGTTACATAAGCTCTAATACGCATTTGCTCTCTAAAATTTACTAGTTAAGATATCCTCTGTCATGTCTAAATTTTGGGTTGAAAATTTGTTTTTGTTCCCAATGTTGTCATGCAAAAAGGATTGGAAAATCTATGGGTTTAAACAATACAACCTCTTGCAGCCAAACGTTATTCCACCGGAACTTTTTGGTACCCAGGCATTTATGGGTTTCTTCCATGGTAGAGTTTATACATTTTTTTTCCTTCAGTGAATTCTATGTTAGCTAATCTATCACAATTTTAAGTGTATCTATATATTATTATCCTCACTTAACCACACTAACAATGTTTTTACTTATCAAGTCAGAGGGAATCAAGAGGTGTTAGCTATGTTACATGTATTAAGTATAGTCTTCTTTGTTTCCAAACCCTGTAATGGTGTGAACAATCACCTCCTTTCTCGATATTTATAAAACCCCTTGATTGTTTGTCTACAAGTATGGAAATAGCACTATTTCAGGGCTTTGCTTTTCCTTTTGACCATAAAGGAACTTCTTCTGCTAATGGCACCTTATCTTGTCACAGGTCAGTACCATGATTTTTCTTCTATGCTATGAATTCCTAGTACCTTAGGTTAAGGTCTCTTCATAATTGAAAATTTATGTGTATGACAGTTCCTTAGCCAAAATTTCCTCCCATAAGGGTTGGTTTATCTGAAGACTACATTACTGTGGTGTTGGAACATATGTATAACGTCCTTTTGTATACATAGAAGTCTACTATATTTTTCCAGAGCTTATTATGCCTAGAAATTTCATTTTGGATTACTCATGGTTTTTATTTGTATATTTTGTATTTCCTTCTCGGATGTAAGTCATAACTAACTAGGGAAAGGCCTTACCTCGGGGTTTGTATTTCTACCTTCTTGACATGTATGTAGAAACTAAGATTTCTAATATCTTAATGTGAAGAAATTTATTTTGTTTCTTCTTATTTAAGATACATGCTTGTGTAATTTAGTTTTAGTTCTGTCAATGCATGAGTAGGGTTTCTATATCCAAAATATACAAGAAATTATTTCAATCATACAGGACATGTATAGATGGACTATGTGTATGTATGTAGTGGTTCTTGAGAGAAATTTCACTCTCAATTTATTTTATAAAAGAGGTTTGATTTAATTTATTCTTTAACAGTATGTAATTTTTGTTTTATGCTTCTTCAATCATTCCCTAGTCGCGCTTAATAGTTTATAATGATTTTTTCCAGCGTACTCTGATATATTTTTTAACTGTGTCTGAGAGTATTTATTTACTAGTTAAATTCAAATTAAAATGTATGCCACCTTTGCTTGTACATGAATATAGTTGTATATATCTAGGTTGTATGTGGCCCCGTTCAACTCTCAAACTTATGTAATGTTCTCCTATTGAATTCAAATTCAATCCTTATGGTTGTGAAACATTTCTAGTAACATTGTTTACATACTCAAATTTTCCATTTGCTCTAACTAAATTATGGATTGTACCCTCATCTTATTCTTCTAACCATGGACTAACCTAGTGTCTATTCTGAACCTCGGGTCATCCAGATTTATCCTCCTTTCAACACGTGCATATATGTTTCCTGGTAGGTGTGTCTTCCCATTTTATTTTACTTAGTATTATTTTCCTTCTATCAATACAACATCGCTAACACCAGATCAATGTGCATTTCTCTCCTACTAACAGGTTGCTACCCATGATTGTATTATTTTCTCTCCTACTAACAGGTTGCTACCCATGATTGTATTATTTTCTCTCCTACTAATAGGTTGCTACCCATGATTGTATTATTAAATAAAATGAGTGTTACAAAACAAATACTAACGAATCATAGAGAACCTAAATATCATTCAAATGGCCACGAGTAACGAAATATTTGTAGCGATTTCCCCGTTCAATTACTTTCATACTCTTCAATTTACATTACATGATGCCCAAATCTATTCACATATTCCTTTCTAACTGTATATCATAGAGTTGTTACCCCAAAGACAATTAACTCAAATTCCAATTGTGAACAAAGTAATATTAAGGAAATCTGTAAAGCAATCATAAACAACTAATAACAAAAGTTTATAAGCTCTAAAACTCCTTCCAAAATTTGAATCACTTCATTGTTACTTATAGAAATTAAAAACAGGTTAATCCTCTAGGAAAAATAACAAAAGCTTTCTAATTAATTTGGCTACATAATAAAAAGATTCAAACACGACACTTGAATCTTCTAACCAGATTTGCTGCCTGGAAATTACTTGAGTGAGAAACACTTTCCTCCCAATCATGAATTGTATCCTCCAGTTCTCCCCCGAGCCAAAGAGATTAAGCTTTCCACCAGAATCAATCCCCTTTGGTTCCTTCTTGGTCTCTTTTTATAATTTTCCTTCCCAGCAAATTTATTTTGGTATTGTCCTGCCTTATTGGGCTTGCCAACCCGATTTATTTCCTTGACTTTTCCCAAAAAGGTGTTTTTTTTTGTTTTTTCCTTTTTCTTTAAAGCCTTTCTTTCTCTCCCACTATGCTTTATTCCACCCTTACTCAGTGATTTTCTATGACTGAGTGATTTAACAGATTTTATCTCCCATCATATTAACTCTTATTGATCAACTCCTAGGAATTTTTAGGAGTTATTTAAGGGAATGTTATTTTGATCTCATCCACCAACACTTGTTTCCATATGTTGGCAAGAACCTCTTAACTCTAGTGTTCCTTTCCCAAGTAATTTCCAAATTTCCTTTACATTTATAAAATTCATTTATTACATCATCATAATTTATTATTCACCTTAATTCAAAACCGTCAAGGATTTATAGCCATCAAATCTAAAAATAGTTTAATCTAAGCATAAAAAAATATTTACATACAAACAGAGGAGTATTACAAGTTTTGTTACATTTGCAAGTTTCAGAGTCAAACCATGATGATTGTGAGATCCTTAAGGTATGGATTCACAAACTCATAGCAAAAGGCAGTATGAACATGAATTGGGGAGTGACCTCTTTATATACTTTTTACCATATGTGCACTAATATTAGTGCACTGAATGCACTACCATAAGGAAATTTGTGAAGGTTGGTAAGGAAATGTGAGAGAGTCAACATAGTCACATTTTCATGACATGTGGTGCTATTGCACAAATTGAATTGCAATAGGGCACACTTAGTTGAAGTTTGACATTCTACTAAGGTGTGTATGTAGTAGTATTTTTCTATGTTACACCACGCTTCTTATAGAATTCTTAAATTCCTTCCTGGAGAATTCTCCACCATTATCTTTCCTCAACACCTTTATTTTATTCTTTGCATGATTTTCTATTAGAACCTTAAACTATTTGAATTTGTCTAAGACTTCATATTTATTTCTAAGGAAATATATCCATGTATTCCTCAAGGATTCATATATAAATGTGACATAATACATAAATTTACCCACTGGTGGAATAGACACAGGTATAAACACATCAGTATGCACTAGTTGTAGTATTCCCTCTTCCCTTTTAGCACCAAAAGAGAATCTCACCTGATTATGCTTCCCATATAAACAATGTTCACAAAAATCAAAATATAGAGATACATTTTACATAATTTTTACCATAGCATTTCCATGTAATACTCTAAGACCCTTCTCTTTTATATATTCTAGTCTTTGATGCAATAATATAGTCTTTTCCCGAGAGTCTATATGTGTTTTTCCTTCTTCTATTCCACTGTCAAGAACATTGGAACTATTGCACCCATCATAGTGGAACAAGGCATATCCATTTTTACTTTCCATGTGCTTCCATCTCATCTCCTCCAACAATAATGGTGATACTATATCATCAAAAAATATTGTAGTTGCATTACTACATATGGAGACAACCAAACTATCCCAAGAATATGGTAGAGAACACAACAAACAAATTCACTTATCTTCATCTAAAATATTAATATCAATAGATAATAGTTGACTTACCAGTTTATGGAAGGTGTTTCAATGCTCTGACACCAAGTGTCATCCTTCATCCTTATATTATACAACTTCTTTCACAAGAACAATTTGTTCATAAGGGACATAGATTAATACAAAGTCCCTGACTTATACCACAATTCCTTCATTATATCTAGCAATATTGAATCTGAGAGACATAATCATATTGTTCTCTCTGCCTTTTGATCTAGATTAGTCCAATCTTCTGTTGACATTGTCGTTGTTTTAGTACCTATATCCACTATGATCCATTGATATTTTTCTACCAATAGTTATTCCATCTTGAGCTCTAACATCTCAAAATTTTTCCTAACGAATTTCTCAATCCCTATCTTTACATTGTTCACCATTTCCTTTCACGATAAGAATCAATTCCACAAATCTCCCATTGTAACAGGACCTACCAGAGGTCTGTAAAAAAACCCTTAGGACAAAGGCATCACATTGAATTCAAAATTTCTATAATAACAAATGTAGGTTTCAACCCTACATAGATAATACCTATAAACATATTTTTAATTTAAAATAGAAAATATTTGATAACACGTGCACACAATTTGCATAGATATTTTACCTTGGAAAAGAAAAACTATAAAAACCAAACTATTTTTTCTATATCTCTCAATGCTTACATGGTCATTATAGAATTCCCTTCGAAATGAGGGTTTCCTTCAATGGAAAAAATGCCATAACATAACTTCCATTGTCAAATTTTTGACCTAATGATGAATGGTCTATATTGACTATGAAATTACAATATTTTAAAAGGAAAGTTTTCCAAAAACAATTCTATAGGGTAACTACCCCCAAAATCCCCCACCAAAGGGGCTCCATAAAAGTGTCTTCGCCCCACCTTGGACCCTGCATGGTGAGATTTATATGGCGAGCAAGGCCTCCCTTTAGGAACCAATGTCCAAATACAACTAATCATTGAAATAATATAACACACACACACACACACACACAAATGTGTGTGTGTGTGTGTGTGTGTGTGTGTATGCATGTATATATGTGTGTGTGTGTGTAGAGAGAGAGAGAGAGTCTTAATGGGTCCTTTTGTTTCATTGAAACAAATACACTATTAGGCTTTATCTATAATGTGAGGATATTCCAACACATAGGAAATAGTTAAGTATAACTTGGTCTAGTATAGAGTTAGGTAAAGTGTGTTTCTTTACCATGTACTTTTGTAACTTACAATCCGACGGTCACGATATGTAGTGATC
>APFE030233979.1:0-60788 GCA_000404065.3 Pinus taeda
GTGAGGGTGTGTGATTAGTGGTTTCTAACTACTTGCTGAAAAGGAAAATACTTGAAGGAAATAAATGAACTAAAATGAACTAAAAGCAAAGAACCACTTTCTAATGGTATTAGACACCATTCATGCTGCTGCAAAATAAAAAGTAAGAAAATCACTTAAAAGACCAATGATAATGTTTATCTCTTCCTAACTCTCTGCCTCTAACACATAGTACTGTGTAAGACACGATTAAGAAGTAGCTAAAAGTAAGTCTAATAAATGATGAAAATGAGAAATCTACTTTAAAGACTAGTGATAATATTTTGCTCTTTCTAACTCTGTGCCTATATCACATAGTACTGTGTAAAGCACGATTAGAAAGTAGTTAAGGATTAGTCTAGAATGTACCCAAAGTCAGCTGCAAGTTATTAGTATTCTGATCTCTAAAAGATAAGCAATTTATAGTAAGAGATCATTCATATGTTAGCAGACAGTTTTGAGAAATAAGACTAAAAATTAGTTATGGAAATAAAGTAAAGGCAGCAACTTTGAATCTGTCAACTGAAACTACCACTAGATATAAAGCAAACACATAAACACACAAGTAATCCCGGGTCAAAACCTGGAAAAGAGCAATGCTGATCAGCTTAAAGAAAGGATTCAAAATGAATTAAAATGAAGTGAATTATGTTGTACATACGTTAAGAAAAGGAAATGTTGAACATAAAAATACTATACAAGGTTAATATGAACAGGGGCCCTCCATTCACATAACCCAAAGAAGACTCAAAGTGTTGAAAGCTTCAAAACAGCACTGCTTCTATTGCTCCATGTGCAGAATTTCACAGTCAAGAGTGCTAGAACAGCACTATTAAAACAGAGTCTTGGGAATGCACGAAAATTACAACAAGTTCGTAAAAATACAGCAAGTAAAAGTTAACATAAGCGTACGTAGACGCAAGTATTTATAGGCATCTGAAGGATAGCCTATGCGTGCTGCTAAAACTGAAAATAAACAAACTGTCATGCATAATTAAAACTGCAATAACACGTCATGAGCCTGCGTGGGTGAGCTGGAGGTCCTGGTCGTCATGGGCATTGAATCCAGAGTTGGATTATGTCCCCCACATCCTGCGTAACACGGGCAAGTCACCATTTGAGCTGACATGACCCAACAACTTACGCATCACCGTTAAGCTGCCTTCGTTGACCGGATCTTGCCCCTGTTTGACCGGAGGTACAGATGACGTGGATGATTGAACAAATGGCACAGGAACCTCGAGCACCTTGATACCTAAGTACCCATGTGGCTCGTTTGGTGAAATGGCACGTGGAACCTTGAGAACAACAAAAAGGCTGCGGAATCTCCAGATGGCTGCAGAATCATCAGATAGCTGCGGAATCGACAGAGAGCTGCAGAATGCTTGTAAATATGTCAAAATCTAAACAAAACAGTCACACATTAGCAAAGCTCACTTGATCATGCTTAATGATATCTAATGTAATGATCTGGGTGGTTTTACATGGAAAATGAGGTGAAGGAGAGAGATAGGTGATGAAAAAAATAGTAGATAATAGTAGATGATGAGGTGTAGGTTAGAGGCTCTACACAATGTAAGAGAGATGGTTCAAGAAGATGGTATAATCTTTAGATATTTTTTAGAAATTAAGGAGGTGGCTCAAATTTATTTTGAGGAACTAAATATTGAGAACAACGGGGAAAATCCAACCACCTAGAGGGTACTCATTTGGCAAGCTCATGTTATGCAAAGTTATGTGAGTGATGAGGTCCTTTGTTCAAATCCCCTGTGAGTAGACCTGCGTGTCATCCTTGGGGTGGGGTGGTTACACCTAGGGGTTATAGTGGTGGCTGTCGGAATCAACCCCACATTAAGTGAGTAAAAGCTCATCCCATTTGTTGATTCCTCTAGTAAAAAAAACAACGTTGTAAATATTGTCATGCTAACCCCCCAAAGAGAAAACGAGGAGATGATAAAGGAAATCAGTGAGGAAGAAATTTGTATGCGATCAAAGGATTGGTTCGAGACAAAGATTTAGGCTTGGATGGATTTAGAATTCATTTCTATAGAGTATGTTGGATTGGAATCAAAGTGGACCTAGAAATAATGTTGCAATAGATTCAAAAATCTCCCAATGTAGACAAAGATACCAACTCAACTTTTCTTGTGTTTATCCCCAAAGGTGTAAATCCTTCCTCCCTTTTTCATTTCCCCCCATATATTTTTGCAATGCATCTTTAAAAATACTAACCAAGGTAATAACAAACAAGTCGAAATAAGTTCTACATAAAGTAATTTCAGATAATCAAGGAGGTTTCATGCAAAAGAGGTGTTGTAATTTTCCCTTAGCTTCGTTTTGGAGCCTCCCTACCAACCATCCTTAGTAGCATGTCTTGCACTGTTAAGTACATAGGCTTCTACTGAGTTTCAGTGGCTTTCTAGCCTATGCATGCCAACTTGCTAGTCTCCCATCACAGGCTGCCATTCTAGAATTAGGTAATTTTCTGGCTAAGAATTTCACTCAGAAAATTGTGCAATTCTGGAGGGGAACCGACCTTCCCTCTAGAAATTGTGAAATCCTACTAGGCTCCAGAATTGCGCAATCCAGCCAGGTAGCCCTCCCTCAGGAAATTGCACAATCTAGCCCAACACTAGGCTTCAACCCAAAAATTGCGTAATCCTAGGAGGCAGTGACTTGCCAACCCCAGAAATTGCGCAATGCCTGAGGGACAACCAACCCTGCTCAACTCAGAAACTGCGCAAATCCCTTTCCCAGGCTTACAAACTATTACATGTGCCTTCAGGTTGACTGGTTCCCTCCAAGACTGAGCAATCGTGATTTGCATGCATGGGCTGCTTTTCTCGAAATAGCAAAAAGCATCCCTAAATTTTAGAGATCTCTTTTTAGCAGCTAGAGGTTACATGCAAATATCGTTTTAGAAAATTCCCTCCAAGTGTCGCTTTTTCCTATATTTGTGGCATGCGCATCATAAGCCTCAAAATTATTTATTCGATGTTGTAGAGCTCAGTCCTCACATCGATCTTGGTGCTCTGAAATCCCACGACACATCTAGGAGTCTTCGGCACATTCAACTAAGCTTTTTCCAGGTAGGTATGCTTTTCATGTCATTTGTTGTTTTTCTTTATCTTTTCGTATTTCACTGTGTATGAATGTGTTTGCTTGGTTTTTTTGAACACCTGTTGTAGTTTTAATGTATATTAGCTTGTAGAAGCACTGTTTTCTTTTTTATTTTGTATCTCACTACTGTCGCATGCATGACACTATTTTGCACTGACGGTCACCATTGCGGTGACTCGTTTCACACACATGCATACATTCCCATTTTTTGAGTCCTACATTCATTGTTTGCATGCAAGATCATTCACTCTTTCTTACACTCAGTCTCGCCATGCATTCAAACCAGAACATGTTTTCATTCGCCCGTTGGCGGGCCTGGGCTGCCTTGGCCCCGGCCTTGCCTTGCCCAGAAAAAAATGCACATTTATGGAAGTGAAGGCTCTAAATTTCCTCTAGAAATTGTACAATCTTTTCTAGCACTGATCTCCAGGCTTGCATTGTGCAATTCTGGGAGGTAGTGCCCTGTTGACCCAGAAAATTGTGAAATGCAATCTCTGGGCATGCATGTACTTGCTGACTGAAACTACGCATTGTGTAGTTTTAGCCCTCAATAGGCAGGGTGGACTGTGCATTGCGCAATTCCAATAGTCAATCAGCCTCCTGACAGCACAAGTCGTGCCTTGTGTAGTTTTAAGAGTTAGTCTCTCGGTGAAAATTGCACAATCTTTACTGCTAGTCATCCAGGTGTGTTACATGTTAGTCCTCACATTTGTTTTTGTTTTTAATTGACGGATTGCTTGCCATGAGTGTCGCTATGTCTCCAGGTATAGCACATGTTTGTACATGTCTCGGCAGTACATGTACAATGGCCTCCAACAGAGCAGGGTCAAAGGACAACATTGGGAGTGAAACTGGAGATGCAGTTGAACAAGTGTCTATGGGCCTGCCTATTTATGTAGACACCAATATGTGTATAGACAGAGACATCGAGATGAAATGGAAAGACATCAACAATACATTCTCAGGCACATTTGAGGAAGATCTGGAAGACCGCAAGGTTTATGTCAACATTCACAAATATGGCTTGTACCAGATTGCATGCAGGTATCCCGCATTTCCATGCGAGGACATGATACATTGGATTGTCTGGTACACTGATCCTGATACGATGATGTTGAATGGTGTAAATGGGATAGAGCTTGCTACCTTCAATGCAAAGGACTATGAGGATACATAACACTTTCCACAGCTAGTGATCACAATGGAGAAACCCTTTAGCACACGCAACAACGCAAACTCCAGAGATAACTGGAAGAGTTCGGTGAAAGAGCCAACCAAGTTCAGGACAACACCCAGTTTGGTTTACAAGATGAAGATACCGTGGAAGAAATATCATTACTTGGTCATATTTGCATGTTGCTTATACGACCAAGAGAACATAGAGACCTTACCGCAGAGCTGGGCGATTGCATTGGACCAATTGTCCAGTTAAGGAAGGTCATGCAATTGGTCCGACATGTTGGCTCTCAGGTTGAAGGAATAGGTGACAAAATCCTGACATCTGCCCAAAGGTCAACAAGCATAAATATACATGTCCGCTTATATTTTGGATGAAATCTGTGCCCAATAGCAGTTCCCAAATTTGAAGTGGGCATGGACACCTTCGAAACCTCTGTGCACAATTATTGCAGATTGTTCTCTGAATGCAGCTTCTGCAGAGTCATCACATAGTTGTCAGGCCACTTTGTCACCCCAATGTACAAAATGATATTTGAGCAGGATTGACCTTGCATGTTGCAGGTAGCAATGGAGGCATTGATCAACATAGCAGATTGGTATGCCTCACCTCTTGGCACCTTCATATGGATGTACAATGCAGAGAAGCCTCCGCATGTTTTATCGAAGTTTTCCATGGACAAGCTTGTCATGCAAAAAGTGTCATATCACATCTCGACAGGTCATATAGAATGCATAGGAAGAAGAAGGCATCTTGTCTCGCTCTTCCTTTGCGGATTGGGTTGTACAAGATACAGAATATCAAGCATGCTGATGC
The DNA here is from genome assembly GCA_000404065.3 of Pinus taeda. Classification (NCBI taxonomy): domain Eukaryota; kingdom Viridiplantae; phylum Streptophyta; class Pinopsida; order Pinales; family Pinaceae; genus Pinus; species Pinus taeda. Next base: position 5,132 of record APFE030233979.1, read on the forward strand.
TGAGACGAAAGAGTTCAAAAGATTCACTTTCAGTACCAAAAGTTTCAATTTGTATGACCTGCATTGCTTTGTAAAGGACCACTGTGCGAGAGTGCAATTTCCTTATATCCACGGGGTGTGTCATTGGCCCGAGGAAGACATATGGAGATATTGTCACAGCTTCTCCAGGCTCAATAAACTAGTCGGCATAGCTGTGGAATGGTTAGCGAAGCAATGCAAAATAGCATCTCAAAGAGCAAAATCATTAGCAGCAGTAGAGGGTAACATACCTGTGCATGACAAAGGCAAGAGAAAGGTTGTGGACAACACAGAGGCAGAACAAAGTCGCAAGTTCAAAGCAGATCCACTTGTGATGAAAGAAGCTTTGGAGATTGAGGCTAAGAGGTGACAACGTGACAAGAGGAACGCACAAAGGAAAAGAGATAAATGGAGGATGGAGGAAATAGAAAAAGGGTTGCAAGAGTTGAAGCAGCAACTTCGGGAACAACAAGAGATTTGCTGAAAGAGGGAAGGAAGCGCAGCAAGGACAAACACAACAGGAGGTGCAACACACATAGATCGACAAAATTTCCCATACAGGCTATAGACTCATTCGAGTAATTGGCACAAAGCAGATAGGGTGAGCAGTTGTAGGAGCAGGACTTAGCTCAAGAAATTGAATAGATGTTAGAGCAGATGGATTTGGATGCGGTGTAGCCAGAGTCCGAATAGGATATTGACCTCATGCCTCATAACCAAGAGGTCACCCCACCGGCTTCATCAGATTCGGAAGCAGAGCAAGTCCCAAGTGGTCAAGGAGACACGTAGATCCTTGAAGACAATCTAGAAGAAAAGATGCACAACATATCTTTTGACGAGTCATAACACAAAGTTGTGCAGTTGCGCAAAGTTCCTACTTCGGATGTCCACACATCTCCTACGTAGTTTGAAGAACAAGTGATTATATTTAATGTGCGCAAGAATCCAGCAACATTGGATGATGCTACCAGAGAATATGCCAAGGCCACCATCTCGAGTGTTCGATTCTTGATAGCAGAGAACGAGCACATGGCCAAGGAGTTACAAGTGGCCAAGCAGGGAGGAGAACATGTTACATCATCCGCTAGAGCAGAGTTGAAGAGAGCGATACTGGATGAAGTATCGTCCCTCAAAATAGTCATGTGGATGTTGTATTCCAGATTTGGCACCGTGCATAAGGCATTTGTCCATCTCAACAGTTGGCAGCAGTGATGTGTTAGGAGAGCACGCATCTTGTCAAATATGCACATTTTTGTTGACCGCATGCAGACATAAACAATGAGATACAAAGGAGCCCCATTGCATTTTCCAAAGATGGTGAAGCCAAAGGCAGTAGAGTTGAAGGCACGCATCCAGAATCAGATCCAGAACTATGAGGAACTCCTGCAACTCATCACCAGTTTGCAGGCTTCACATGCACTGGTGTTCAGAAGCATGGATGTCATTGTGAGTCTGCACACGATCCCATCTATTGGTACACTCACTGAGGCGAAATCAAAGAACCAAGTCCGAATGGAGCTGGACATGTACTTTTACGAGTTGATGCGTGTAGCCACAAGTGTAGACTTGGAGATCAGCATAGACACTATGCATTGGTATGTTACTGGTCTGGTTGCACTCAAGACTATGATGTGCATGTTATCAGATGAGTTGGATAGAGGTGCTAGATCAATGTACCTGGATGCAATGAAGGTGAGAGTTCGCTTTCAACAGGATGTCACCATTGAGCACACAGACACTATCACAGACTACCAAACTTGGATTCAGTTCGCCACCATCGACCATCACGAGGATGTCGAAGAGTTGGTCTTCCCACATTTGTTTGAGTCTTAGTAGTGTCTTGCATGGCTTGCTCAAGCCTATTTTGTCTCACATGGGTACATATGCAGATTGTAATGTAACATATTGTAAAAGTGAAAGACCAAGTGTTAATGGTCGAATGTAACAGTCATGTAGTAGTTGAAGAGTCATGAGGGTAGGTGAAGAGTCACAAAGGGGAATGTCAAGGGTCACCCCACCCTTTGCTATTTATAGAACCTCATAACTCATTGTAGAGGCTTTTGGGAGCCAAGCTTCCTATAGGTGTATCTTAGAGAAAGCTTGGAGTGTATTGTAACGAGCCTTGGCTTCTCCACAGTGAAGAGCTAGTATATATCTTTGGAGGAGAAGGCGATAGTGACTGTAACGTTCCACTATTGGAACTCGCGTTTGGTCATGGTTGCATTGTATGATTGGATATTTCACTCTTAATATAACAGAGCCAACACGTTCCATGCATATGTTGTTATTGTATTTTAGCTATCTTGGTTACTCTAATGATATATATAGTTGTTTTCTTACACATGTATGTATGGACTCTTTATATATATGTATGTATGAATCTTACTAAGATGTGCTGTTGGTTTAACCATCACATTGGATCATCGGTTTCCATGCCTTCCAAGTTGTGATGTATTTTTGCTTGTGTGTTCGCTTTCAAGCTGTATGTTTCCACAGGTTTCTAAGGGGCGCACTCATTCCCCTTTCCGTGTGTTATAAACCCTCATGCACCTTCCTTGGCTTGTTGCATTGGTCACACCCTTGCTACCAACATGGAAATCCTGCTTGCCTCTGCGCATAACCGCAATCAAGGCTGTACCATACAACCCATTGTTGGGACTCCTATACCAAACGGTATGAGGTCTAGTTGGGACTTCTTACCAAGGAGATCCCCTAACATGTTTGCAGGTCCAACACCATCAACAAGAGGCACAGTGTGCAACATTAAAATGTTCCAAGAAGCCATACACTCTAGCGAGACAAACAAAAATAAAGTTATTACTATTAAGATTAACATGGAAAATACATTTAAGAGGGTGCACCACTCTTTTCTCTTTGATGTTATGCATAAGTTTAGCTTTTATTCTCCTTTAGTTAGATGGTTTTTTTCTTGTATTTACAACCCTTGGATTGAACCACTTGTGAATTGTAAACAATCAACCTTTCTTGAAGGTAGGTGGGGCTTGCGAAAAGGTTGTCACCTGTCTCCAATTCTTTATTTCATTATGGTTGAATCCTTGAGCAAGAAGTTGGAAGTAGAAAGGCGAAATGGAAATCTACCATGAATTAAAAATAATCAGTGGGTAAAAAGAATCAACCACTCCCAATTTGCAGATAACATCGTTCTCTCTGGAGGAGCATCCACAATAATGGCTTCTTGGTTCAAAAGGATGTTGGATATTCTCATAGATGCATGAGGAGGGAAAATTAACAACAATAAGTGCCAAATCTATGGATGTAATATTAGTTAATATTTTCTTCAAGCAATCTCTAGAGTTTCATGTTCCCCCCATAGGAAAATTCATCCACATTTAAGTATTTAGGAGTGCCAATTAGTTTGCCAAATCTTATTGACAAAGCTTGGTAGAGTGTTTTAGGGAAAATTATATCAAGATTGTAGCAGTGGGAATTGTAGTGGTTGAACCCAACTAGAAGGATCATGCTTAAAAAATATGTCATGGCAGCTTTGTCAATATTTCAATGGTCATCTATGCTTTCATCTAATGGAGTGATGCTTCAAGTGGCATAAGAAATTAGGAAGTTTCTTTTGAAAAGAGGCAAGACTGACTAAAAAAGGTATAATTTAGTCAACTAGAAAATTAGTAGGGCCAACAAGCAACAAGGAGGGCCAAGGATCAAAGACCCATCAATTATAGACCTAGCCCTAGAGGCCAAATTCATTTGGAGACTAGTTTCAACGAGCTTGGATTGGTGGAAAAAATTATTCATAAAAAATACTTTAATGGATATTGATTTCGCTATCTAGATCAACCTTTCGACAACACAAAGGGATCCCCAGTATGGAAGCTAATTAAGGTTGTTTCCCCTATAATTTAGGCAAAAATCACATGAATTCCAAGTAATGTAAATTCCATTTTCATTTTGTAGGATAACATCATGGGAAACCCACCTTTGGAAAAAAAATTGGAGCTTCTTCATTTGAAAGCATGAATGACGAATCACAATCTAAAAACATTACATGATACCTCACTTTAGTATTTTGGATCAAGGAATTGTTTGGGATGGTTTATTAGGGACCCTCTAACACACCTACTGCTAATGGAATTTTAATAATTCCCTCAAGGGATGTACATATCAATACTCTTCCTCTCTAGATTGTTGAGGATGGGGATTAATCAACTATAGTGTTAAAAGCAGTTAGAGATATCAAGTTTATACAATAGCTTTTCCTCATAAATCAACCATACAGAATCATGTGTGGGATTTAGGTGGCCTACCTAAAATAAGCATACTATGTTGGACCTTCTACAAGGGAAGATTCTAATAGTGGAAATTTTTGCCAGGGAAGAAATAGACTGCCCCTGCATATGCATCATATGTCTATCAAGCTTTGAAACAATAAAAAAATGCATTTTCTTTGAATGTGCCTTTTCACACTAGTACTTATAAGTTACATTCTCTATCATTCACCACAAAGGAGAATTCCATGCTCATGGAATGTTATGCTTACCCACTAGAGAAAAGTTATAAGGAATCTTCTAAAAACAAGTCATTGTTTAAATTTCTCTCGACAACGATTGAAAATTATATATGTTGGAAGATTTGGCTATTGTGCAACAAAGTTGTACTTAAACAAGCATAGGTCAATCACAATAGAGTAGTGGTGAAAGCAATAAGTCTTATTACAAATCATATTATGGCCAAGGACAAAAGTATTCTTAAAAATCAATTGTTAGAAAAAGATGAAGAGTTATGGTTCCAATAGTTCTATATACCTACAAGTACTCAATATCCTTATAAAATGTAGGAATGTTTTTATATCAAATTGGAGACTTCAACTAAATATTCTTGATTTCCAACAATAGAAGATATCTCAAAAATCCTATTAGATCATCATATAACATCTATGGTTATGGTAGAACAATTGAATGTAATTGTACAATCAATGGAAAAAACTACTCATGCTACAAGCACAAAATATCATCACTCTTGGCTATGATCTCACAATAAGTACCAAGGTTTCACAAAAAATATTCTTCCATGAGAATAATTACAAATCTAACATGCTTGCAAATGAATCCACAAGGCTAAAAATTAGGGTTCTAAGTGTTAATGTCTCAATCATCTATTAAGCCACATGTTAAGAAACTTCATTAATTGATTATAGAATATTATTTATTTAATGAGACACGTGTCCTTCATGAGGCAACACTCCCATCTAAGCTCAACCATAAACATGATAAGGCTTGCATTCTCCTCACACGTGTTCAATTTGGTGTGGAAGTTTGTTATTGAATTGGATTTAATTTTATACTCGATGGAGATGCAACAATGGAAAAATGTTGTGGAAAGTTTAAGAGGGCATGACGAGTTCCTCTCCTCCTTTATGCTAGATAATAGGATTTTTCCTCTCTATCTAAGCATGACATTGCTACAAAGTTGGTGACGTTAAAATTATTCTTTTCTCTATTTGCGGTTTATGGGTCCAAATTTATGCAGGCTCTATGTGTATGGTCTTATGTGTCTTTTAATGTTGAGGTTCTTTGGGATTGAGTGTATTCTCCTTTGTGGTATGTTGGGAATTTACTTGAAGAATTTATCTATGGTTTGTTGTATCTCAATCCATTGATAATGCATCATGGTCTTTCTCATTATGGTTATGGCTCCTTTAAAGGATTATTTCGGTTTCCAATTATCTATTTTCTCTTGCAATTGTTTTCAATGTTTCATTTCTCAAAATCTCTTGATTTCATCGTCGGAAATGGATTACCAAGAGTAGCAAATAAGAAGCATTCTATGGTCAAACATGAAAATATTATGAGGAAAAAATTCCTCCATTTGTATTGTAACAACCAAGGTAATGAGTAACATGTAATCTCTTGGGTTGCTTCCATTATGAGGATTATAGCCCAATTAAAACAACATATTGTCAAGCTTGAGGATTAACATGTTATGTTAAGAAACATGGTTTTTCGATTGAGTAAGGATACTTATTTTGGGGCATTAAATCAAAAGGTTTCAATTAATTTTGGACAAGGTGAATTTGAAGAGGAGGATACAATCCAACATCATTGTGAAGTTATGGAGAATGGTGAATAAGAATTTGTGCCACCTAATCAAGGACCAAAAGAAGCTACTAGTTAATATATATTTTGAATGGATTAGTTTTTATAAAGTTATTTATGTATTATGTGGTTTCTAGAGAATTTATAGTATTAGTAGATACAATAAAAAATTGCTAGTAGACATATAATATCTATTTTTTGTTTTGGATCTACTCTTCTTGTTTATCTTTGGGAAACTTAAATTGGATGTTACGAATATAATTTATATAAACATAAAATAAATATAAGTGAATAAATAATAATCATAATTATAGTTAAGTAATGATTAGTTAATGAATATGCATGTCTCCAAAGGACATGGCCAACCATGAAGAGGCACTTGCCTAGGTATACAAGCGGGCCCTCATTGTAACATTCAATAACCTTGTACATACATCATATTAATAAAAATATTACTTACAATACATTGTGTATTTTACATTAAAAGCACAAATAAACTACAGGTTTTGTTGCTTCAGTTGTTGTCCTGGTGGTGTATAGCTATTCTACAACCCCATTAAAATGTTATATGTTGCTAAGTATTACTGTCCATTTTAAAATTTTGATTTTTTTGTAGCGGCTACAATACCTCTAAATTTTTTAGCCAAGAGCCAAATTTAGAGTCCCCCTCATTCAAATCTTACACATCTATATGATTAATCCCATGAAGTTGTTTTCATGCCCTTATATATGAAGGGAAGGGGAATTTTTACTTTATAAAATTTGCGAAATGTTATGGTGCATTGCATCTACATAGTGTAGTGCATCGCAATCGTGTAACTCATCACAACACACCCTTGCAACATTGTCTCTTGTTGCAAACACTTAGTGACAACACATTAAAAGTGCATTTATTGCGCTCACATGTGTGAAGAACCTATATAACCCCCTCATGCCATTCGTTGTCACCATTAAGTTATCACAAACCTCTTCTGCTCCCATGTGCATAGCAATTCAATAGATCTTTCCTGCCTCCTAGAGTTGTGTCATGCCACTGGTACTCGTAATGCTCATACCACGTGTAAGGTAAGTTCTATGTGCCTAATCACTCGCAATAATGAATTGTCAGTTGAATTTTTGTTTTCTATTATTGCACATCTACCTAAACATTTGAATTCCAATATAAATATATGCAAACATTGTCACTCCCTTTCCAACACTCAACCATTGTCTGCTCATTTCCACCTTGTTGGCACATCACAATCTAATAGTTAATCATGATTTCCCATTTGAATTATTGTGTTAACCCTTTGTGTTGTGCACACTATATTGCTACATTTCATTCCTCTCGTGTCACATCACAAACTTGTTGTATAGTTAGAAATCCAATACTACACAATGATGCATTTTCATTGCCTATCCTATGGTAAGAGTCTATGATGCATTATAAATGACTCCCACACAGTGTTGCATTTCTAGTTTACAGTCTAATTCCTAACCCGACACTACAATGCATTTCCCTTGCTCAAATTGTAATAAGATAACATGTCACACCATAAAATAATGACACAATTCATTCCCTTATTGCATTACATTCCCTTTGCATAACCTAATGACTTGTTTATGCCATAGCGTGGTCCACACTCTCAAGTTACATTTTCATCTTGCACTACGCACAAAATTCTTCTTTTGTTTTCCAACATAGTTATCACAATGAATATATTTGATCTTCTAGGTCTAATATATCTACAATATTTAAGCATGTCTTCATCTGAAGAAGTGGCTCCACCAAAACGAAGAACTAGGAAAGAAATCACACAAGAAGGATTAGAGGAAAGTCTAGTTGCTTTGGTTCCCACATATGCTGATACAATGTGTTTCATTGACAAATCTATGTCCAACAGTTGGTCTAAAATATATCACTTCTTCACTAGGAAGGAATATCCCATTGGAGAAGAAGATGTTGATGTTTATCAAAATGTTAAAAGATCTTGGTTATAGAAAGTTGCATCCCATCCAATAGCTTTTCCTTGTGGAGAACTATCAAATGGATCATCAAATGTATCGATGTCATGGATATGACCATCACGGAAAATCGTGGTGAAGACATCGTTGCACTCATGTACCCTCGTATTTCTCAATATTATAAACTTCCCAAAGATCAAGTGGCTCTGACAACCAACTGGTATAACAAGTTTGGTTTGAGTGGAAAAGACATTTTAAGGAGTTGGTGGTAAGACTCCAACAATTTAAGTAGAAAGGCTAACGAGATATACAAGACAAAGCTATTGAGGAAAGCCTATCATCTAGTTGTAGCTATGTGTTGTAGATTCTATGACAAGCCCACTATAGTGTTTTTCTAGGAAAGTTGGGTGCCATTAATGTATACATGCACCCATGAAGGAACTATATTTAACTGGGTTGAAATCCTACTAGAATTCATCCAGGAAAGAGTAAAAGAAGCCCAAAATCTAGCATAAGGAAAACACCCAAAGTTCTACATGGTCTGGTATTTGTTTCATTTTGTATTTACCAAGTTTGAATTTGAAGTGTTGGGATGGAACCATAATTTCTCCCAAAATATTCAACTAGTACACATCAATTGCAAAGAGTTGTGGGAAAATCAATACGTAACATCATACACAAGAATATTTGAAGATTTCATTTCATTGTAATTCTATATCATCTTTTACTACAACTCACCTTTCATATCAAATTTCACCAAGGCATTGTTATAAGAAGTAGCTAACCGGTTCTCTCCACTAGGCCAACCACATAGATAACCAACCCTTGAGTCCCACTGAAGTTTTAATGCATCAAAACCTTGGACACTCCCTTGATATGGACCAACGTGCATGTAGGAGGCTCTAGACACTCCCACAACAAGGGAAAGCGAGCGTCCGAGGACTTTTTTCCCCAGTGCTATGCTTACGACTCTAGGATTTATGACACTTTTTGAGGCCTAGAGCCAAGGTCACTGCCCGTAACTCAATAACACCTTCAGAAATGAAATTTCACAGCAGAACAAAGACACATCTGTAAAAACATCAACAAGGACTAGAATGGACCCCTACTAGCCATGACAATAATTTCATTAAACATGTCACAAACATGAAAGTTACAGGTCTTAATGATAGAACTGAGCATATGGGTTCCATATTTATCTGAGAATTGCTAAGAAGCATTGATGCCTCAACACATTAGTTGCAATTTCATCTATTAGGACATAGATACATTGTTCATTCATTTACAAGTAAATACATCATGAGGGCCATACATAGCCACTCTCATAATACATTTTATAAACAACATTATAACAACAGAAATACCAAGGAAACAACAACCATATCATCAACATATAAACTAGTATAATACTTATTAATTAACAAGGAGAAATAACCTCATAGTAATGATACAAAGGCCAACGAGGTGTGGGACTTCCACGAACCACTTGATCGTAGACATGGTTGAGCCAAATCTCTCTTCATCTATCCACCCCCGTGCCATATTGCAAGCATGAATGTGGGATCTCATAAAACACATCAATCAAAACCATCCAGAGCTTCCAAAGGCCAAACCACCTCAACCCATCAAATGATGGTTCCACCTCTCAGACATCATAAACCATCACTAGATTGGTCTCTACCCAAGCCTTCCAGGGCTCCAGAGAAATTTTCCAACCAAGGCTTCCAATACTACTAAATCAACCCACAATTGTTGTTGGGCTTCCAGAGCATTTTTCTAACCAGAGCTTCCAAGACTAGTAACTCAACCCACCAACAGATTCCATAGCATTTCTTCAACCAAGGCTTCCAGGACAAGTAACTCAACCTAGGCTATTATAAGGCTTCCAAAGTGTTTGTCCAGCCAGGGCTTCTAGGAACTAATAACTCAACCCAATCTAAAGGAAACATGAGAACCAACCAGAAAAATGAATAAATGAACCCACAACACCATGGCTATCCTGTAGTTGGAAAGGTTAGGAAAATCCACTTTTAATCCAGGAAATCCTCCATGCTAATGACAGATCATGAACAATAAACCACATGCATATGCCATGCATGCCAAAACTAGTGAGGAAAACATACATGAAACTTGGTACCTACAAGTAAAATGTGTTGTAACTATTTATCTTGATGTCCTCTTATGGTTTACTGCCCTTCCTTTACCTTCTTGCTCCAAAACTCCAAGTATTCCACACTCCTCCAAGAATTATCCAAGAAAACTCTAAGTGTCCAAGAGTATGAGAGAGAGCTCCAAAACTAGACTGACAAAAGTCTGTGACTAGTCCTCAAAAGCCTTTTTATTAACGAGGCCTCTATTTTCTTCATTTTCCATTATTTTCTTTCATTTTCCTCTTCACATGCAACCTGTGACCTTTCACCTTCCTTTTCTCCCAATTTCCATTATTTTCATAAATAAATGTGCCAAAAATGCCATTTTGCCTTTCCAAAGTCTTTTCCATTGCATTTTCCAATTTCCTTAGCCATTAATCAATCACCAGTGATCCCCATCACTATGCTTTTGCCCAACATTCAGCTTGGAATAAGTGTCCCATCAAGCGTGGTTATTATTTTTCCTTTATTAACTTTTATTACATGGAATTTTCACCAGGGCTGTTAGAGAACCCTCCCCCTTGGGGGAAAATTGTCCTCAATGTTCAACAACACCTACAACCAACAAGGCCGTTGTAAGAAAAACATATTGCCCATGGAGCTTTATAAATTAGCTCGTTGCAGTATTTACAATGATCATTCTGCTGAGAAGAAAACCAACATGACAACATAACAAGTATAACATCATAATGACATAACACCCATACCACTTATTAGAGCTTTATAACATATCTCATGGCGTTATTTACATCCATACAGACATGTACATATACCAAACGTCATTGAAACATGTACCAAAAACATATACCAAAGACATATACCAAAACATCCACTCAACCAATGAATAAGGAAGGATACATAGCCCACATTTGATCCGATATCTCCCATGTAGCTTCATCGGGCCCAAAGTGTTTCCATTTCACTTTAACTTGCTCAATTTCTTGGTTCTGGAGCATGAGCATATTTCTCTGCAAAATGCACTGTGGTTCCACCTGGAATTCCCTTTTTGGATCCACCTGCAATACAGATGAGTCAATCACATGATCAACATATTTAACATATTTCTTAAGAAATGACACATTGAAAACATCATGGAATATCATTGTCGAAGGCAGTGCAAGTCGATAGGGTACTGGCCCAGTCCTCTCAATAATCCTGAATGGTCCAGAAAACTGGGGTTCCAGCTTAGTACATGATCCAATCCGCAAGGGGATCTTCTTTGATTTGATGCATAAGTACAAATGATCTCCAACTTGGAACTCCTTGAAAAACCTATTCCAAACTACATAGATCTTCTGCCTATCCTGTGCTACTTTTAAATTCTTCTTGATTACCTGCATTTCCTGCTCCATGTCAGTCAACATGTCTGGTCCAATCAACACCCTGTTAACTGGATCACTCCAACTGATGGGAGTATTACAACTCCGCTCATACAATGCCTCAAACAAATTCATCCTTAGTGACTCCTGGTACCCATTTTTGTAAGCGAAATCTACCAGTGGATGGTACTCTTCCCACTTCTATTGCTAATGCATCACATACATCCTCAACATGTCCTCCAATATATTGTTGACCGTCTCTATCTGTCTATGGATGGTTAGCTATACTGAAGTCCAAATTTGTGCCCAAACCTACAAATAACTCCTTCCAAAACTTGGAAGAGAACTTCACATCCCTATTTGATAGAATATTCTTCAGAACTCTATGCAATTTGATCATGCCCCTGATGAAGACTTGTGCTACATCACTCGCTAAGAATGTAGACTTCAGTGGAATGAATTGCGCTACCTCTGTCAACCTGTCCACCACTACCATGATGAAATCATGTTGTCTTGTTGTCCTCGATAGAACAATGATAAAGTCCATGGAAATGACCTCCCATTTCCACTCTGGAATCGAAATCAGATGTAGCAGTCCACCTAGATGCTTACACTCTGCCTTCACTTGCTGAAAATCCAAGCACCTAGCCACAAACTTTGCTACGTCTCTCTTCAAATTCAACCAATAATAGAATTTCTTCATTGTTGTTAGCGTCTTTTGATAACCTGGGTGACCTGAATATGGTTTCACATGAAACTCCCTCAAGATCACCTTATTGAGCTCACTCCTATCTGGCACATATATCTTGTTCTTAAATCTAACCAATCTATCTATCGTGAGATGATAATCCACATCCTTTGCACTTGCATCTGTACTTGTACCTGTACCACTACTTGTACATGTACCACTACTTGTACATGTACCTGTACCACTACCTATACCACTACCTGTACCTATACTCTGCTGCAACCTATGCATAATCTCCATATACCTGTCATCCTATTGACCTGCCTGTAAGATCATATCCTGTAAATCTGTCCCATAGGAGCTCATAGCCTCTATGTGTTTTACCTGTATCTGCCTGCTAAGAGCATCTGCCACCTTGTTCTATTTACCTTTAATATACCTAATCTCAAAGTAGAACTCACTGATCATGGCAAATCACCAAGCCTTCTTTCCATTCAGATTCAGTTGGTCAAATAGATACCGTAAACCACTATGATCACTCACCAATACGAACCTCCTATCAAGAAGATGGTTCCTCCACATCTTCAATGCATGTATGATCACCACCAACTAAAGATCACGTTTTGGGTAGTTGTGTTCATGCTCATTTAGTTTTTGTGACTCACAGAATACCACATGTCCATCCTGCATAAGGACTCTACCAAGACCTCTCTTGCAAGCATTTGTGCATACTACAAACTATTTACCTGGATCTACAATCTTTAACACCGATGCATGTGTTAATAACTGCTTGAGAATTTCAAAACTGGCTTCAAACTCCTCTGTCCATTCAAAATTCTTACCTTTCCTCGATAATGATGTAATATGATAGAAAGATGTGAGAAGTTCCTGATGAACTTCCTGTAATAACCTGCCAATCCCATGAAATATCTCACCTCATCTACATTTCTAGGAGTTTCCACTCCATGATAGCCGATCCACTGTTATGCCCTCCTTGGAGACAACATATCCCAAGTAATGTACCTCGATCTGAAAGAAACTGCACTTGCTGAGCTTAGCATACAACTGATGCTCTCTCAACAACCTCAAAACTGCTTCCAAATCCTCAACATGTTCTTCCTCATTTTTAGAATATACCAATATGTCATCAATGAACACAATAACAAAATTGTCCAAATAGGGATGGAACACACTATTAATCAAAGACATAAAGGTATCTAGATCATTAGTCAAACCAAATGGAACTACAACAAAATCATAATTCCCATACCTGATACAGAAAGTTGTCTTGTAAATTTCCTCCTCTTTAATGCATACCTGATGATATCTGGATCTCAGATCAATCTTCGAGAACACTACTACTCCCTTCAACTGATCGAACAAGTCTTCTATCCTTAGTAATGGATACATGCTCTTGATGGTCACTTTGTTTAACTGCCTGTAGTCAATGCATAGTCTGAGAGTACCATCATTCTTCATAAGCAATACTGGTGCCCCCCATGGAGATACACTTGGCCTAATGTATCCCTTGTCCAACATTTCCTTCAACTGCAACTTCAACTTTACCAACTCTAGAGTGCTCATCTTGTAAGGTGAATTTGATGCTGGAGCTGCCCCTGGTACCAACTCAATAGAAAAGTATACTTCTCCATGAGGTGGAAACTCTAAAATCTCTGCGGGAAATACATCTTGAAACTGCTATAGAATTGGGTACCTTCTCAAGACATATGCATCCTCAACTTCCTTACATTTTTCACTAGAAATATGCACTGCAAATAACACACACCCTTTCCTATGACTACGCTTGGCCTGCATAGCTTTCACCATTCTAATTGATGTTTCTTTCTTCTTGCCTTACAAGACTCTTTGCTGCCCATTGTCATCCAAGAACTCAATGAATTTGTCATAGAAATCCACCTTAGTTCTATGAAGGTACAACTAATCCATTCCCAACAACATACTGTATGATCCCAACGGTAATACATTCAAATGTGTTGACGTAGGCATATCATTCAAGTCAAATGCACAAGCTCTTACTCAATGATGAACTCTCTTTTTGGTACCTGTAGCCAACTGCACTAACCAAGACTCTACATGGACTTCATTATTCAAACCACACTTATCCATCAGGTTAGGATTAACATAACTATAATTAGATCCACGGTAAATCAAAATAGAAACGACTTGATCACAAATCTTACCGTCCATCTCAATGATAGATGCTTGGTGATCTGCCTGTCTGTCATCCAGTGCTGCATAGTTCCTAGGAATACTCTGCCCAACATCTCCCACTATTTGTTCCTCCTGAGCACTATAGATCTATGGTCTACCACCCTAATGGTGTGGACAATCTCTCCTATGATGATCACCTCCATAAATCCAACACTGTAAAGGCTTCCCACATTCATCCTTATTCTACTCCTCAGATCGATGTTCTTGTCCTTTGTCAGATACATTAAACTTCTTAGATGGCGCTGCATTCTTTATTACTTGTACCCGGAGGTCTTTCTCACTCCTTGTCCTATTTTCCTTTGTTCTTTTCATTACCTTTCTAGTGTGGCATAGTCTCAGATCTGTGCTTTGATTGCTCGTAACAATTCTTTAACTTCTGGATGGCCTCCTCCAATGGTCTAGGCTCATCGAATTCAATCATGTCTTTGAATGCAATTGATAATCCACTAATGAATTTATGAATATTGGTCTTCTCCTTCTTGAGGTAAGGAACATACCTCAACAGCTCCAAGAACCTGCTAGTGTACTTCTCATCTGTCATCGAACCCATCTTTAACTCATAGAATTATTTTTCCCTGTCATCAAAGTATCTCTCTGATAGACACTTCTTTCGGAACAACAACCTCTTAAACTCACTCCAAGTCAAATTCTCCTCATGAATACCTCTAAAATTCTTCAAATATTCCCACCAAATATCTACTTTACCTTTGAGACTGAATATAGCTATTATGTCTTTCATGTTCTCTGAAAAATCATGCAACTTGAAGAACTTCCTCACACCAAGCAACCATGCCTCTTCATCCTGTTATTTATTCATCTCTCCATGAAATGTAGGTGGCTTTTCTTTCTTAAACTCGTTTGATAAATATCCCTTGTCACTCTCCTGTAAGGATGATAAAAATTCCGATCATAATGCCTGTCAGAACCATAACTAGAATAGTAGTTGTGTCCATCACCTCTCCTATTCGGAGTATCCAAGGACCTGCCATCTTTGATCATGTGATTTCTTCATCTGTCCATCAAATGTAGGTGTATTTTATTTCTTAAACTTGTCCGACAAATATCCCTTGTCACTCCTCCTATAAGGATGATAACAATGCCGATCATAATGCTTATCAGAACCATAACTAGAATAGTAGTTGCATCCCTCACCTCTCCTATCCAGAGTATCCAAGGACCTGCCATCTATGATCGTGTCTTCTCCATCCAACTTGTACTCACCATTATACCTTTTGCAATATGCCCCATTTGTTATGTCCTATTGCTCATGGCTGATCCGAAGTGGTCCCTTTCACTGCAATTATGACAAACTCTAGAGTATCACCCTATTTACCTCTTGCTTCTCTTGTGCTTGTATGATTCTGTCATTGTTTTCCTTACAAATGCTTATTTCTACCTTTAATATTCTCTGCATGTCTGCCAAATCAGAAGAGTTCCCAAAACCACACTGCTCATCTGATCCATGGGAAGAACCTTGGGAACTATAGTCTACCATCTTGCTAGTCATCTTTAATATTTTTCCTACAAGGTATATCATGTCAGCTAAACCAAATCACAATAAACCAATGTACCTTAGCATAATTTGGGGAGGATACCTCATCTGTAGGATCAACAAGTCAATGTAATACATGTATAACATAATCACGACAACATATAGAAATATAACACATAAGCATATAAGCATATAACCATCATTCTAGCTAGAGTCCAATCAACAATGTATGACCATATTAACTACACATAACATGACCTCATGCATGACAACAACTAGCACATCACTGTACACTTGACCAAATGTGAATACTAACATGCATAAAAAATGCATAATAACCCATACACTCATGATGACACACTCCACAACAACATCATCAACTTCCCATGGCGACCTGACTACAACCATAACCCATACCATACAAATGCAACAAGCACATGGTCTTACACCAAAATAAACACATATGAAACCGAAATGAATGCATGACCAATGCACAACCCATCCAGTCCGAGGGTTGAACCATGCTCTAATACCACTCTGTAAGACCCTCCTCCCACATCTACCCAAGTAATTGGCCAACCATAGTAAACATGTGACGATAAGTTACTATGATATGATTTGACTCCCTATGTGTCAGTTAAGGAAGTGAAACCGGCGGAACACATCACACAGACCTTCCACATCAGCAACATAACTCCTAGGAGCCATCCAACCACTCAGGTAACCAACCCATGAGTCCCACTGAAGTTTTAATACATCAAACCCATGGACACTCCATTGATATGGAACAACATGAATCCAAGACACTCCAGGTGCTCCCACAACAAGTGCAAGCGAGCATCCAAGGACTTTTTTGCCTAGTGCTGTGTATGCGACTCTGGGATTTGTGCCTCTTTTTTAGTCTAGAGCCCAGTTCACTGCCTTGAACTCAATGACACCTTCAAAAATGAAATTTCATAGTGGAACAAAGATACATTTGCAAAAACATCAACAAGGGCTAGACTGGACCCCTACTAGCCATGATAGACATTTCGTCAAACCTGTCACAAACATGAAAGCTACAGGTCTTAACAACAGAACTGAGCATAGGGGTCTCATACTTATCTGAGAATCACTAAGAAGCATTGATGCCTCAACACATTAACTACAATTTCATCTATTAGGACATGGATACATTTTTCATTCATTTACAAGTAAAAACATGATGAGGTCCATACATAGCCACTGTCATAATACATGTTCATAACCAGCATAATCATATCATCCACATATAAACCTATATAATAATCAATAATTAACAAGGATAAATAACTTCGTATTAATGATGCAACGGCCAACCAGGTGTGGGATTTTCATGAACCACCCGACCATAGACATGGTTGAGCCAAATCTCTCTTTAGAAAGTCACTCTCGTGCCATACTCCAAGCATGAATGTGGGATCTCATAAAAAACATCAATCAAAACCATCGATCACTTCTAGAGGCCAAACCAGCTCAACCCATCAAACATTGATTCCACCTCACGGTCGAACATCACAAACCATCACCAGATTGATCTCTACCTAAGGTTTCTAGAGCTCCAGAACGTTTGTTCCAACCAAGGCATACAGGACTAGTAACTCAACCCACAATTGTCGTCCGGCTTCCAAAGCGTTTTTCCAACTAGGGCTTCCAGGGCTAGTAACTCAACCCACCAAGGGATTCCAGAGTATTTTTCCAACCAAGGATTCCAAGACTAGTAACTCAACCCAAGTTGTTACAGGGCTTCTGGAGCGTTTTTCCAACCAGGGCTTCCAGGAACTAATAACTCAACCCAAGCTAAAGGAAACATGAGAACCAACCATAAAAACAAAGTAATGAAGCCACAACACCATGACTATCCCAGAAATGGCAAGGCTAGGCAAATCCACTATCAATCTAGGAAACCCTCCATGCCAATGAGAGATCATGACCAATAAACCACATGCATATGCCATGCATTCCAAAACTAGTGAGGGAAACATACATGCAACTCGGTACCTATAAGAAAAACCCACTATAGCTACTGATATCGATGTCCTCTTGCACCTTCCCGCTCTTCCTTTGCCTTCTTTCTCCAAAGCTCCAAGTATGCCACACTCCTCCAAGAGTTATCCAAGAAAACTCTAGGTGTCCAAGAGTATGAGAGAGAGGGAATAGAGAGAGAGCTCCAAAACTGAACTAACAAAAGTCTATGAACTAATCCTCAAAAGCCTTTTTATTAATGAGGCCTCTATTTTCTTCATTTTCCATTATTTTCCTTCATTTTTCTTCTCACATGTAACCTGTGACCTTTCCCCTTCCTTTTCTGCTAATTTCCATTATTTTCATAAATAAATGTGCCAAAAATTCCATTTTACCTTTCCAAAGCCTTTGCCATTGCCTTTGTCAATTTCCTTAGCCATTAATCAATCACCAGTGATCCCCATCACTATGCTTTTCCCCAACATTCAACTTGGAATAAGTGGCCCATCAACCATGGTTATTATTTTTCCTTTATTAACTTTTATTACATGGAATTTTCACCAGGGTTGTTACATTCAGATTAGTGATAGCCACCACTAACATAATTCAATTTAGCTCTAAGTCTTGACAAACGTGTCAAAGCATTTCGACCATCTTCATCTAGTGTTGGATGACTTGATGCTCCATACAAATCCTGAAGCATCAAATCATTTTGACCATCTTCATCTAGTGTCGGATGACCTAGAAATGTTCCATACAAATCTTGAATTGATCTGGAAATATTCCATACAAATCTTGAAGCAGAACAAAAATATTAACAATATATGTTGTTGTTTTATTTGTTGCAACTTGATTATGTAGTTTTATTGTAGAGTCTAGATGAATCTATATTACCTGGGAAACAAGGTTTTTTCTTAAGGTTATATATCTACAATGTGCAAGGATGTTGCAAGACCTTCCATATAACAACTAGAAACACAAAGGATGTGTTGAAACATTTCATCCTTTTAGTTATTTATTTGAGCTTTTGACATAAAAGGAATTTTACTGTCAAGTTTCCATTCAAATGAAGGGTTCATAGTTCACATCATGTTATCCTAACATTAGGAACCATGATTATCTATATGCTCATATGTGTGATCATACATATGTGTCTATCACATATTTCTGGTTTAACACAAGTACTTTTGGATAAACTTTTTGTGGGATGCATGCTCATCTTTTACATTCAATATTTTAAAATACCATTAAGAGTAATTTAATGTAAATTTCTAATTTATATTAAGTGGTATGCCAAGGGATGCCTAAGTTATTTTCAATGTATCACTCCATGCTGCTTTCAAGCCAGTTTGTATAATTTTTCAAATATTCATGGATTTCCCTTATTTTCTTGGTGTTCTTGAATCCTAACTCCTATCCATGTTGAGGCTACCAACATTTGACTTTGTAGTTTTTAAAATTTTTAAATATTTCTTTATTGTTTGAACTTTAAACACGTCTACATATATTGGTTATGTTAACATCTTTTAATGTGACCTTATAGGTGAGAATCATATACAAGGGTGACACTTTTTTAGAAGAAGAGCTGCAAATTATTAAGTTGATGATACAGAGCATCTTGTACAAATACCTTAGTATCTTGCAACTGCACATCCCATTTTCTTTTCAAAGTAGAATGCATCAAAATTGAATGAAAAATATATATTTTGCATGGTTGGCATGGTTCATCTTGGTAGCATAATAAACTTATGCTTAAGTATTAGGAGTTTGAGTCTGCCATGACTTCTAAAGACTCCAATCTTATCCATTGGACATCCTGCAACTAGACTGTGCTACTCTCCCCTTTCCATAGAGACATTCTGTCAATGATGGATGGGAATGTGATTCACTTGTTGATGGCCAACACTTAATGGATAGGACACAAACTGTGATACATACTGCCGCCCTAGACATGAGGTTTCTATTGCGGCCTCCTGATGTCTATCTTTATTTTGATGAGATGGCCACCTACTCTGTTTACATACTTGTTGGTTTCTAGCCATAATAATAGTTTCACTTTGTTTTGTTTAAGACCTTGGTGCATGGAATATTGAGTTTTGATGTGGCCATTGTAGTATTTGATAGATATTATGCTACTGTAACCACCTCTTCGACATTTACACAATTTCATCGGCCTTTCAGGGTAAACATGAGAGGAAGAGCTACTATGATATGACCCAACCTCCAAGCTCCATTTATGGAAGTGGGGTCAATAAAATGACTACAAAATGACAACTCACAACATCCCTCGTGCTATAGGACATATAGGGGGCAAAAGGACCATCCCAGGTGACTAAACCTAACTTGGGGCTGATTTTCTCACAAATTAATCCCCAAACGCATGCATGCCAAGGCCTCCATGCAATTATAGGCCTCCAACCACATGCACAACACTTCATGTGGTTGTGATCTAAAATTCTTAATTATGTGTCTGTGGTCTCGATATTTGAGCCACAATTCTAGGTTAGCCTCCAGACCCCTACCCAAAATTGCCTGAGACTTCTTAGAATGATAGAGGACATAAAGAAAATGCTAAAGATACAAATTTGAGCAAGAAATTGACCTAACCAGACCCAACCATGAAAATCATTAAACATATGGCGAACATGTAAGCTACAACTCATGAATACATATTTGATCATAATCTGAGAGTCTTCACCTGAGAATCACTAAGAAGGCTCTAAAACCTCTCTAATTAGCTGTAATAACACTTTCTAGTCCATGCATTCATCAACCATTCATATATTCATCAAGACATGTTAAGAGCCATAGACAATATACATCATATAACTAACATATAACCAACAAATAACCAACATATAACACATGGAAACTCAGCCGTAATATCACCATCATAATTAATACATATGCTTATAGATCCGATAGAAAATACCTCTTATTAGCACATGAAAATTCCAACCAAGTCAGGGACTTCGATGTACCACCCAACCATAGATTGGGCTGAACCAAATATTTCTTTCAGCTAATCACCCCCGCTCCATATTCCAAGCATGAAGGTGTGATATCATGTAATAAACCAAAAAAAGATGAACCAGGGCTTCTAGAGCCCAAACCACCTCAACCTTCAACTAGTGATTCCACCTCATGGTTAGACATCACTAACACTAACCAATTCAATCTCTACCCAAGTTGTCCAGGGCTCCAGGAACTAGTCACTCAACCCATAACCTTCTAAGGCTCTAGAGCATTTGTCCGACCCAGCTCCAGGGACTAGCAACTCAACCCACCAAGGGCTCCAAAGCATTTTTTCCAACCTAGGCTCCAGGACTAGTAACTCAACCCAAGTTGTTCCAAGGATTCCATAACGTTTGTTCCAACCCACAACCATCAGAAACATGAGAACCAATCAGAATATAACAAGTGGAAAAAACCACAACACCATGGTTATCCAAGAAATGGAAAGGCAAAGATAAAGCCGTTGTCAATCCAGGCAAATCTCCATGCTAATGACAACACATAATTAGAAAATCACATGCATATACCATGCATCCAAAAATCAACAAGGAGATCATACATGCAACCCGTTACCTGCAAATCAATCAAGTTGTAGTTGTTGATCCACTTGTTCCCTTGCGCTTTCTTTCTTTCCTTTGCCTTCTTTCTCCAATCCAAGTGAAACTAGAATGTTCCAATCATGCTCCAATAATGCTCTAAGTGTGCAAGAGTACGAGAGAATGAGAGAATGGAAGAGAGGTCCACCCAAAAAATGTCAAATGGCTAGCAACTGATCCCCAGGAGCCTTTTTATCATTTAGGCCTCTATTTTATTTATTTCCCTTCATTTTTACTTCAATTTATCTCTCATGCAAACTTGTGTCTCTTCACCTTCCTTTTCTCCTATTTTCCTTTATTTTCATAAATAAAATGCCAAATATTGCCGCTTTTCCTTTACCAATTTCCATATCCATAAATTAATCACCAGTGATACCCATCACTATGTTTTCCCCACCATTCAACTTGGAATACATGTACCATGATGTTGGTCTTATATTTTTATTACTTGGAAAATCAACTAGGGGTTGTTACAAACTCCTACCCCTTGGGGGAACACTATCCTTGGTGTTCTATGAACCTATGACCAACAAACTGCATAAAAATAAAACATACTACCCATGGAGATTTATAACCTAGTTGATTGGAGTATTTAGAATGACCATTGGTGAAAACAAGACAATCATACAGTTTACTAGAGTTTTATAACACAAATCATTACGATATTTACAATATCAACCACATACATACTCATACACATTTGCTTCAACCAAAAAATAAACATACCGTCTATGGAGCTTTATAAACACAGCTTGATACAATATTTACAATAGTATACACATATACTTTCTCTAACCAGTAAATAAAAGGAGATGGTGCCCATATCAATCAATAAGGAAATCCAGAGGCTCACATCTCCACCCTCAAAAGTAGTACCAAGATTTACCTCCTTCCCAGGAAATCCATAATCCACTGCCAAGTCAAACCTACATCCAGTATCTAGTGCTACAATCCTTGCACTACTTGTTCTCTCAGTGAACAATTACCGTCTCATTGTTCCAGGGAACACTCCCAATGTGCTTCTGATTCCATCTGGCAATGCTAATGAACAAAACAAATTCATTCCTCGACCTTCCCTTCTCTGCTACATACTCCCTTGGGAAATCTGGTCACCCCCTTTCGTTCAGTCACACACCTTCCAAGTTCTTCTGGAATCCCCTTCTTTCCTACACAGTTCCTTAGGTGATTCATCCCTTGGCAAGGTTTCCTTAGATTGGAAGGTCCAAAAGCAAAGGCATATCCCTACCTCAAAACCATCATACTGACCATAGCATGCTCATGGAAATAAATGGACCCTGTTGGGTACCATTGTCCCACAACAACCCTGCTCCTGAAGTGCTTTACCAACATACTATTGCATGTTTCAATTCGTTTCATTATTGCTGCTAACATTCTGATAGTCATTTCCAACCACCAAAATTGGGCATTTTCAACCACCCAAACCTAGTCATTTTCCATGCTTTATTGTACCAAGCACACAACTGCCATTAGAATTAAAAGGAATTGAAATAAATTCAAATCATACCTCGTTGATGACCCATAAGGTACACTTGCAATTATGTTTACCTACTATCAAAACAAGTCAAACTAGCTCTTTGATCAAATCATCATGTATAAACATATCACCTCTAGTTAGCTCAAAACTAAACCATCATAAATTAGAATCATAGATTACATGTAACCATCATAAATTAGAGTCATAGATCACATGCATAATTAAAATTGAAATAAAATATTGATACTTATCCTTCAATCGGTTCTTTGCTTCTTCCTTTGTTCTCGTACACACAAAGGATCAATTTCCACACCCAACAAGCACCCAATACTTCTCTTCTCTTCAATCACATACACATACACAGTGTACAACACAACACATACACCTACACACGGTGTACAACACAACACATACACCTACACCCTATGTACAACAAAACACATACACCTACACCCGGTGTACAACAAAACACATACACCTACACCCAGTGTGCAACAAAATACATATATGTACACATAGTACAACACAATGAATACACATGTCACGAAACAACGACTACACAATACACATAACACAAAACCACATGTACACAACATAACATGTATGACATGTACACGATACCACATGTGATGTACACCACATGTACAACATGTACTACACAGTGCCACCTGTACACAACACCACTTGCACAATGTGTACACAACACCACATGCACACAAAACCACCTGCACAACATGTACACAACGCCACCTGCATGATGTGCACACAACATCACATGTCAAACACCATCTACATAACGTGTACACAACACCACCTGCACAATGTGTACACAACACCACATGTACAACATGTACACAACACCACATGTAAAAAATGTACAAAACACCACATGTTCACAACACCACTTGCATGATGTGTACACAACATCACATGTCACACAACACCATCTGTACAACGTGTACACAACACCACCTGCACAATGTTTATACAACATCACATTCACACATCACCACATGTACAACATGTACACAACACCACATGCACATAGTACCACATGTAAAACATGTACACAACACCACATGTACAACATGTACACAACACCATATGTACAACATGTACACTGCACCACATGTACACAACACCGCATATACAACATGTACATAGCATCTTCTATACACAACAATGTATATATAACATGTACACAACAACATATATGCACAACACCACATATACAACATGTACACAATACCATATGTACACAACACCACATATACGACATGTACACAACACTATTTGTACACAACACCGCATGTACAACATGCACATCATATACACAATAATAGTATTGCACATCCAGAGACCACACTCTCTACTAGGAAACCTTACCTCCAAGGTATTTCCACTATCCATGTTTGTCCCAGCATGCCACATATCACACTTTTTTCATTATGCTAATGAATCCCTTAGCATAACCTGTCCATAACATAAACATAGGTATGGTATAAGCACATAATATCAATTCATATACACATGACATTAACCTCATAGCTCTGTCAAGGCTACTCTTCCCACTTGATCCCTCATAAACTAGGAACCTTTTCATGCCATTCACCTACATAAGCAATCATTCCTCCAAAAGAATGATTTTTAACGACCCTATCAGAAAACGACGTGCATACATTCATATATACATATGAACATTAGCATACACACACACACACACAAACATATATATAGTCATGATCACAACATAATTACCAGATATCATAAGGTCAAGGTTAAGAAAACTTCCTTTATTTATGCAACACATGCACAACATTGAGAACAATAATTCCCAACATAGCCAAGACATGACGCCTCAAATTTTTCCACTTTACCTTTCCTGTTACCTTTATCATGACTATCTTGCCACCATCCATTGACACCAATTGACCCAACCAATCCAACTGGTTGTCATATTCTTGCCTTCAACTTCCCTTTACTCATGCGTTGGGCTTAATCCAGGTCTTACATTACCTGTTGGGTTTCATTAAGCTCTCCTTGAGCTCCATTAACTTTCCTCTTTCCCCAACCAATTCCTAAGACCCTCAAAACATAAAAGGAAAGAACAAGAAATAAACAAGAAGAAAACTATGAAAACCAAATAACAATATGAACCATAAACAAAGTGGTATGGCCATGCACCAAACGCATTCAAAACCAAAATCAAGCACAAACAAATCTCAAAACACTTAAGGCATAAAACTAACAACAAACACCATGACTCAATCCCAATGGGTTCCCAATGCTTCCAAGGGAAAGCTCAACCTAAGCCTTCTTCAAGATTCCATGGTAGTCTCTTTTGCAATGAAATCCCCTACATCATATTTCCATAACACACAACTGTCAGTACATAAATAAACATAATAACATACTAGTTACCTTACCTTGTTGTACCCGACAAGCTGACCAGTGACTGAACATGTATGTATACCATCTCTCAAGGGTCTCCAATTCTTTAACGAATCCATCCATAATTGAAAACAAATTGTTATACCTGTCAAATACATGTTCATTAATATAACACGTATATGCATAATATCAAAAAAATAAAGGTTAAGAAGACTTCTTGTATTCATGCAAAGCACTCATTCATTTGGAATTTTCCAAACATAGCCAAAGGAATCCTCACCCAATTTCTTTATTTTAACTTTTTCCTTGCTGCAATAGAGTCTTATTATGTGCTATCACATCACCCAATTATTAGTTATATAAACAAATCAATTGTTACCTTGTCACGCTAATACCAAGCATGATTCCTTGCAACCATTCACACATGTCAGTTACATGTTCCAAAGTTCAAGCCATTAGGTCTATTAATTTGAAATTAGTATTTACCAAGAATAACAACCATGTCATAATCAACTCATTGTCGTCAGTCATAATACTACAACTAACACCCACTTGCACACAAGTATATATCGACTGTCTCAGTGCACATTGTGTTAGTAACCATCTTAAAACAAGATCATTCCTCATAAACACATACTCATATCATGCAATTAATCAAACATTCAAACAACCTGTAAACATACCATGGTAGATAAACCAAATAGATGACATAGTCAAACTCATACCTGAATGTATATCAGCAGAGGTTATCACATCTGCACAAACCATTATAGATTAGCATGACACAATATCACAAGTATATCAACTCAAACCTAAATATCATAACCATAACCATCTGCACAGAACAATCTAGATTAGCACGATACATAATAACATCAAGATCTTAATTTCAATGACCATAATCATCATGTGTATGAACACACTACATACAACTACAAGTTACTATCATTCATGACTATCCGATGCATGTGCATATGATTGTATTGATTAACTAATATCTATCATGGATGTAACCACAACAACAATATAATGAAAGGCATGTATATAACCAAAATTCATATAACAACCGTTGACCATCATACCTGCATACCCAACATACCAACCAGTATGACGATTTGCTCTTATCCCTAGGTCTAGTGCAACAACCTCACTCTGATAATTTGCATCTCCTGCTCCATCTTAGCCAACAAATCAACCTCGTAACATACCAACAACATCATGATGACACAAACTACATAATGACCACCACAATGCATGTCTGACCTACTATGCATGCATGAAAAACACATAGATAATCAGACATGTATACACATCAGCCACATCTACCTCAAGGTCCAATGCTACAATATAACTCCAATACCACCCTGTAACCACCCCCCCCACTTTTACCCAATTTCACCGGTCTGCTAGGGTAAACATGAGAGGAAGAGCTACTATGATATGACTCAGCCTCCAAGATTCATTTATGGAAGTGGCGCCAACAAACTGACCACCAAATGACAACTCATAACATCCCTCAGGGCTACAAGACACTCAGGGGACCAAAGGAAAGGACCACCCTAGGTGACTAACCCTAAGTTGGGATATTTTTCTCACAAATGAAACCCCAACCACATGCATTACAAGGCCTCCATGTGGTTATAGGTCTCCAATTGCATGTACAACACTACCTCCATGCAGTTGTGACCTAAACTGCTTAGTTCAATGCCTGTGATCTCGAGATCTAAGCCACAATTCCAGGTCAGCCTCTAGACCCCTCCTAAAATTGCTTGAGACTTCTCAAAATGATAAAGGACATAAAGATAATGCTAAACCTACAAACTTGAGAAAGAAAATAACCTAACCAGGCCCAACCATGACAATCATTTCATCAAACATATGGAGAACATGTAAGCTACAGGCCATGGATGCATATTTGATCATAAACTAAGAGTCTTCACCTAAGGATCACCGAGAAGACTCTAAACTATCTCTAGCTAGTTGCAATAGCACATGCTAGTTCATATATTCATCAAATCATGTCAATATCCATAGAAAATATACATCATATAACCAACATATAAGCCATGAAATCTCAACCATAATAACACTATCATAATTAATACATATGCTCATGGATCACAATAGAAAATGCCACTTATTAACATA
This sequence comes from Pinus taeda, assembly GCA_000404065.3. Classification (NCBI taxonomy): domain Eukaryota; kingdom Viridiplantae; phylum Streptophyta; class Pinopsida; order Pinales; family Pinaceae; genus Pinus; species Pinus taeda. The sequence continues at coordinate 32,668 of APFE030233979.1, forward strand.
TGAAAATGCTAACCAAGTCAAGGATTTCCACATACCACCTGATCGTAGATTGGGTTGAACCAAATATTTCTTTAAGCCAATCACCCCCGTGCCATATTCCAAGCATGAATGTGGGATCTCATGGAATAAACCAAACAAAATCGAACCAGGGCTTCAAGAGGCCAAACCACCTCAACCCTCAACCAATGATTCCACCTAATGTTTGGGCATCGCTAACACTAACCAGATTGGTCTCTACCCAAGCTTTCTAGGGCTTTAGGAACTAGTAACTCAACCCACGTCCTTCCAAGGTTCCAGAGCATTTTTCCAACTCGACTCTAGAGATTAGTAACTGAATCTACCAAGGGATCTAGAGAGTTTTCCCCAACCTAGGCTCTAGGACTATTAACTGAACCCAAGTTGTTCTAGGGCTTCTAGAGCATTTATTCAAAGCCACAACCATCGGGAACCTTCTCACCAATTAGAATAAAACAAGTGGAAAAACCTACAACACCATGGCCATCTAAGAAATGGCAAGACAAGGCTAAAACCACTGTTAATCTAGGCAAATATCCATGCCTTGACAACACATAATAAGAAAATCACATGCATATACCATGCCTCTAGAAATCAGCAAGGAGATCATACATACAACCTATTACCTACAAAGCAATTTAGTGGTAGTTGTTGATCCGCCTGTTCCCTTGCGCTTTCCTTCTTTCTCCAATTTAAGTGAAACTATAATGCCACAAGCATGCTCCAAGAATGCTCTAAGTGTGCAAGAGTATGAGAGAATGAGAGAATGGAAGAGAGCTACACTCAAAAGCTATAAAAAGGCTAGAAATTTATCCTCAAAATTCTTTTTATCATTGAGGCCTCTATTTTCTTCATTTTCCTTCATTTTTCCTTCAATTTCCCTCTCATGCAAATATGTGTCTCTTCACCTTCATTTTCTCCCATTTTCCTCTATTTTCATAAATAAAATGACAATTATTGCCACTTTTCATTTTCCAATTTCCATAGCCATAATTAATCACCAGTGATACCCATCACTATGTTTTTCCCACAATTCAACTTGGAATACGTGTCCCATGACTTTGGTCTTATATTCTTTTTTACATGGAAAAGTCAACTAGGGGTTGTTACAATTACTTTGCCCATAGAAGTTGCTTTCTGTGACTGGTTTTTGTATATGAAATTCCATGTACATGTTTTTATATTAATAAAGTTTAGAGGAAGCATTTCATTCCAACAATATATGCTTATGTACTTGCTCTCATGGTCTCTATTTCCTCGGAGGAATAAAATTGTCTGAGAAAGGAGAAAAAAGGTACTATGATCAAATCGCCCGGATGTATCCCTTGCAAATTTTTTATATAGTCAGACATCTCTTATGTTTTCCTCTTTTGAGAATGATGGTTTTGTAGTCTTTTAACAAAATTTAGGCAACTCAACACACGAATACTCTAGACCCATGTTCCAAGCAACATTATTAACCTTGGAGGCAAAACATGCATGCAGACATACATATATCTTTAAGTGGGCATTGTGGAAAATTAGTTTCCTTGGTTACCTAAGTTCCACTAGTTATCTCAGTTATTTAATATTAATCCATGATTATTTATCATATTATCAATGTTGGAGTGTTGAACTTTGCCATATCTAGAATTAGGAAATAAATACAATAAAAAAACATATATTTCTGCAGTGAGTTATTGCCTTGCTGGTTAGCATTTTTTCACACTTAGTATGTTTTATTGTTTCTGGCAACGAGGCAACTCTGTTTGTGCATGTGTGTTGCTACTTGATCATAATATAATTGCAGCTAGATGCATCCTGCCTATAACTAGTCTCTCTCTAGTAAGAGGTGTATTACCTATGTGGTAAGTTTTCAAATTCTAGCCTATTTCACAAACTAGTTATCTCTAAGGTCATGTACTCAATGCTACCATAGCTTCCCTCATTACAAGGCCACTTAGCCTTGTGTTAGCCTATCTCTCTACCTCCAACTCAGTCAACCTATCTTGCTTGCAGAACCACCATAGAAGTAATAATAATCCAGGGATAAAAGTACAAGAGAAAAACTAAGGGAGAGATGCAAGAATCATTTGGACCTTATCTAATAGGTGGGGAAGTTACTCGAGATGTTTAAGGGAATAAGGTAATATCTTCAGTGGAAGGTTCCCTAGAGGTCAGATAGGCTTGTAAGGAATATAGATTAATAGAACTCAATATGATGTTTGGAGAGACTGAACACAATGGGATCAACAAGTAGATAGAGAAGGGGCATGAGGGACATAAACGAAAATGATTAGTAGCATGAATGAATAGATGTGAATTAGAAAAATAGCTTTAGCGTCTCATTCTACTCACATCTGTTTTTTGGCTAAAGCTTCAGGGACACGATAGAAAATAAAATGGAACTCTTCCCTATCCATGCATATCATTGATCTTTACATATCTATTATTTTCCATGTCTCAACTCATCCCTATCGTTCAAGTCCCAAGTTGAAAAGTTCAATATATTTGTAAACGAATAAGCATAGTTTGCATGTTAACAAGTTAGATATATTTATGGTATCCAAATATTATATAAGTGTCTTCAATTTTTTTTTTTTTTTTTTGTGTGGTTATGGTATATATAGACGTCTTAAATAACTATTTCTTATATATATTTATATCCAATAAAGGGCAATAACATCATTTTTTTTAATACACATGTATCTTATTCTTAAGTTTATATACTAATGATTCATATTCTTTTGTTTCCCATGTCTTTCTATTAGAACAACTCAGTAGACACTCATTTAACACTCACTGGAACACCTCAATAGACATTGATACTTAAAATTTAACAAGTACTTAATATACATGCTACCATCTACAGTTGCATTGAACTAGTAAGCATCACTAGGTGTACTTCATCTCAAAAAGAGAAATTTACATTTGTATTAGAAAAGCATAACTTGTTTCAAGTAAACAATTTCTCATATGTGATTGGAGACTATTTGTTTGATAATTTACAACTTTTACTGCATTTTACATATACATCGCTAGAATTAAGAAAAGGAACAATCAAGTATTTTAGAAAATGTTTAGCAGAACAAGATAAGGAAGCAATTATGTTTTATCAACATGAACTCCATGAAGAGTCCTTAACAAAAATGCACAACATTAGTAATCATGAATTGTATTTAGAAAAAATATTTAGATCAACTTCAATTGATATACCACTAGAATATAGAGGACTATGAGGATACCTTTTTTGTATACATTGGTTATCAAATTGGTTGAAAATTCCAATTAGAATTTTGTCCAAAACAAAAATGAAAATTTATTTGCACTTTAATTCAACAATTGCAACAAATACTTATGACATATTATTTCATGATGATGATCCTATAAATGACCAATTTGAGCCATTCATTTGCAAAAGAGATCCTATCATGGATTTTGCCTTATGGAAGCAAACCAACACTACATATGAAAAAATTAACTTATCTGTCTTTGAACATAAAACATTTATGACCACGGATAGACTTGGTAGAGTTCCAGGTTCAATAGCAGATATGGTGAAAGTGCATTTGAAACAATTTGTTATCTTCTAGATAATGAATATAGTGTGCCATGCATTTGGCTTATTATTGCACAACATTTTGAAATGCAGTTGTTCAACATGAACCATTTGCAATTAGATGCACAATGAAGCATATGTACTTTAGTTTATAGAAAAGAAAAAAACAAAAACTACTTGGAAGGAATACATAAAACAATTAACATTTCCCTATAACAAAGGAAATATTGAAGGTGATCTATTTTATTTGTTTGGTTAAGAAAAATGCTAAAAATACATGTCCTCATTTTGTCTCCAGTTACAATTTCCATAATCATGAAAATATGTAACTTAGAAACAATACTTAGAACTTTGAGCATACTACAATTTGAAACAAGTTTAAGTCATTTCTATTATGAACCCTTACAACAAATAGGAAAAATTGAGAGTCAAAATTACGATGTGAGTGATATAATATATCATAGTAGTAAACTAAATAGGCATATATGTATATGTATATGTATATGTATATGTATATGTATATATATATATATAGTATATATATATATTATAATATTATCTGTAATATATATATATATATTATAATATATATATCTGATGCTCGAACTGGCATTAGTACTAAGCATAGTGCCATGTTTCAATCACTATGGTGGTTGTAAATAAATATTAAAAAACATCCCCAAAAAATAGGTGAACTTGGTGCAACCCAATTCAAATCATGCGAAACATGCATTAGTACTAAGCATAGTGCCATGTTTAAATCACTATAGTAGTTGAAAAGCAATATTAAAAAACATCCCCAAACAATATATGAACTTGGTGCAACCCAATTCAAAGCATGTGAAGCAATAGGTGAACTTTGGTGCAACCCAATTCAAAGCATCTTGTAGCTTAAATGAGCACAACACAAGTTTATATTTGCATCTTGTTAAATACATTATTCGAAGGAAGTTGAAAACAAAAAAAATAAGACTTGCCTATAACAAAACAACAATGAAACAACAAGTAGTTCTAGAAGATTTAGAGCATTCTCATGACACCGCAACAAAAATGAAACAAGGAGTAGTTCTAAAATATTTAAACCATGCTCATTACTGTCGCTTCAGATCGCACCAGCAGCACAAGTGCTACATGAGAAATATAAAGCCTCCTAGAGACAACCTCTGGGTTGATTGTAGACCAGTGCCTAGGACATTTTAAGTAGAGTGCATTGGAATATTATGAGTGGAGTTTTAGTTTCACTCCACTTGTCATGTAATACAAATAATAAGAGGGGATTGACTCAATAGGTATTCATTAAGGTGGACTTAAGCCAATAGATGGATCCAAATGCGGGGGTATATTGGGCCGATCTCAAAGAGAAATGGCATCTTCTTGTGGCCGACGCCCGCACAACAATGAGACAACTCAATACTGAAATTGTAGTAATGGTGGAGAGAAGGAGAGGAAAGAGGGAAATAGATGCATAGGGCTGTAATAAACAAAATCCTAAGCAGGAATGTTCCAATAGAAAAATGGAATTCGATGTATAGGGCTGTAAACAACACAAAATCCTAAGCAAATATTTTCCAATAGAAATATGGAAGAGGCAGGAGTTGTAGTGATAGAAAAAACAAAGTACTTATTGAGGTTTCATGCCTGTAACATGGGTACCTCTATCACCAAACAGTGTGAGAAAGGCTCTGCTCATACAGGTACTGTACGTTAATCCAATAACACAAGTAAATCTATATTTACTACAGGTACTATAGGATATTGAACAACACAAGTAAATCTATAATATGCAAATGCACTGTTATCTATTTAGCAGCCAGGGTAAATCCATGAATCAGGGAGAAACCAACAATATCATTACACTACTTCAGAGAAGGAAGAGCAACTTATGAAATGAGATTACAAAAGGGAAAACATATTGCACATCGATCATGCTTGGGATCACCAGAGAGTTTCATTCATCCAATATGAGTCCAACATACCAGTCCATAACATCCAACATCACATCAGTCAAGTCCACCATCAATAATCAAATAGAACCAAAATGGCGTCTCAAAATTTAGACCGCTCGAGTGAGAAATTCCGGAACTAGCCAACCCTTGTTAAAGTGTTGCTTCCCCCTTTTTATAAGAAGAGGGGGAGATGGAATTATAGTTTATAAAATATCTCATTTAGAGCTCCAACTGTCTGCTAGACTAGCTATCCCGGCCCATGTAAGGTGCTGTTGCCCAAAATGATTACAATTGGGATTCAATACATTCTTGGAAATAAACATAAATTAATTAATAGAGAAAGAAAATGGAAAGAGGAAGGAGCAGGTGTCCCTCTACTGTCCCTGTGAAGGTCTCTGGTCAAGCCACATCTCAACTCTGATGTGTTGCCCCTGTTGCTCGGTCGTTTTCTGTCAATTTTGTCTTCATTGCGTGAATGACTGGTTCTATGAATAAGGGAGTGGGTCGACTGTAAGTGCCTGTCTCGACAGTCCTTAGCTGTGTGTCGGAGTGGAACACCATGTCGTGCCATTAAGTCTTCCTGAACCCACCTATACCGATCTACTGTCGCACCATACTTCATTCACTGCTTCAGCTGCTGACACATCCACCTTTAAAGCTTTGTTTCATGCTTTGAAGCTTTATGATAGCGAGACTTTTCTTTCAAAAAATATTATGGAACAACAAGCGTAGATGCACCTTAAACCCCTTTTGGTTTTGTCCACCTTTTTTCTTTTCTTATCATATAACTGTGGGATATAACCAAAGGCTTAGCCCTCGGGCACTAAGGCCTTTAGGGTCCCGTCCCGGGGGCCTTTTTCCTTTGTTACTTGGAATCTTGCATCTTGACACTTGATAGCACTTTACCTTTAGCATGTTCCCCTTGACACTTGCGATCACTGATCCACGAGATAGAGTGTTGAATGAGCGTGAGGCTTTTGAAGAGGACGAACCCGAAATCCCTATAACTCCAGTGTATAAAATATTGCGTTCGGGGAGGAACTTCGACGAAAGAATGTACTTTGCTGTGTGCGACCACTAATTGCTGATTTGCGGGTGGGGTGGGTGACGTCATCACTACCACGTATCACCATGTGAGTGGTGACACGTGTCACCCGAAAATTCCCCTTTAGGACCCCTGAAAATGCCAAATTTGAATGCCACATGTCCTCTGTACTGGCATGTCACTTCCATACTACCACGTCATTGATGATGTAAGTTGCCATGTCACACATACGGGAAAATGGGATTGCGCCACATGGCCCCTTGAAGGAGAGAGAAAATGGCCCGCCTGGATTTAGTTTTGCGTGCATTTCCTTTGTTGAATGATTTAGGCCTTTCCTTGACGATTTAACACTGTATCGCAAATCAGTGATATCACAAGGTTCTTAAAGGTAGAACTTCACTGCCACGCTGATCGCCAATATAAGGGATTTACTATGATACCGCAGGATTGCGGGATCGTGGTACTATGGGACCGCGGGACTACAAGATTGCGATATTGCGGGACTGCATGATCACAGTAGTGCGGGACCTGCGGGATGCTAGATTGTGATATCGCAGGATGTTGGGACTGTGGGACCAACAGGATGCAGTACTGCGGGACCTCTGGAATGCGGGATTATAATATCGTGAGACTGTGGGACTGCGATATCACAGGAATGTGGGATGTGATATGGCCAATATGTGGGATTGTGGGAATGCAAGATTTGCTGTGCTTGGGGCCCTCCAATGTGCTCCTCTCTTTCATTTCAAGGAAACATAACCCCCATCATCAAACTGCTCTAAATTCTGATATATAAGTCCATTTTTGGACTTATATATATTTTTAGAAAGCTTATCACGAGCACTATGCAGTGTAGAGGGTCTGATTTGGCCTTGAGAGATTAAGTAGCTTAGGAAATGGCTTCAAACTTTACTAATTTTCTGCACTCTAGGCAACTGATAACCTTATGAAGCTGTGAGTTACAACACTCATGGTAAACATTCTCATTACAACATGATGTTTTCTTCACTTTGACATTTGAAAAATAATATTAGAAGCATATCACAAAGGAAAATTGAAATAAAAAATGGTTATCATCTTGGAAAACAAAAAACAAAAAAAACTCATGTTCCATATTGAGGATAATACCATGTTTTAATCAATGAAGTGTTTGAAAAACAATACTGCAAACAAGCCCGAAGCAATACGTTAACTTGTTGCAAGGGAATTCAAACCATCTTGTGTCTTAAACAAGCAAAAGAAAAGCTTGTCTTTGCATATGCATAAAGAGATTATTTGAAGAAACTCGAAAACACACAAAATAAAGCTTGCATATAACACAACAACAATGAAACAACAAGTAGTACTAGAAGATTTGTGTCAATCAAGATAAAGAGAGAGATTTATGAAGAAGTCAACAAAATTATCAATGTTTGAACAAAAATATCAAGCACAGATAAATGATACACCTATCTTTGATTATTCAATATGTGAAAGAACTTTCTTTATAAGAGATATTTTACTAATGAAACAAGTGAACCAAGAAACACACGCAAAAAACATTAGAAAACCACTAGATAGTTACCATGAAATTGGAAAACCTAGTATTGAAAATTCCAACAATAACAGTCACTTCATTTGTAAGCTTTGCAAAAAATCATTTGCAAATGACACAATTCCTAAATATGCATATCCCGGACAAATAAGAAGAAATAAAGGCACTATAACCCTTACTCGGCTTACCGAACTAGAAGAAATACTAGTGGCATTACGATTTCCATTCCTCCAAATAAAGGAAATGGTCCATCAACATAAAAAACCACAGTTAGGTTTAACTGGAGGAGTCATCAATGCCCCTACTAACATACGTAGAATTGAATCTGCACTACCGTGACACATAAAAGACACTGACACAGTGGCAGTTGTGCCAAAAAAGAATTTAAAATTCAAAAGTTCCTATGCGTTTGGTCGGGTTTGAGTTCACATAGTCATGAAAGAATTAAAACACTTATGCAAAAGAACGCTTTACAAGTTAGAAAATGCCAACGTAGACAACAATTGGAAACAAGTGTTCGTAGAAAACCAAGAAGCATATGAAAGTACATCTGACACTAAAGATAGTGAAAATGATAATCAATATATTGATGAACTGACCACAAAGACATTGGTTCATGGATTCATTGATCCACATACTATCCATAACCTTGTAAATAAGCAAATTAGTATTGCACTTGCTGCAAGCTATGTGCCATTAGGATTTTTTTCAAGATAAGTACTGAGAAGAAATGAGTTTTCCATCATTATTCTATGGAAAAAAAATTGCCCAAGTGATCTTTTGAAAAAATCTATATATTAAAAAATCAGTCAATGGGAATTACGTAAAAATCATGACTTTGCTTACCATACAACTAACCTATTTTAAAGCAATTAGTATTATCATAAACTAGGTATTGAATATTTTGTAGATTAGAATTTGAAAAGGCTAGTTGAAAGGAAGAAACTACTTGGAAAATATGTCAAGTTCAAACCAAATTTGGATCATATTTTGAAATCCTACATTAGGTACATGGACTTAAAAATAATTCGCACTTCACCAAACTACCATCAACAAATATGTAAGAAACTATATACAATGATTTGACAACTAGGCCCACCTACTTTCTTCATGTCCTTTAGTAATGCAGAGCATCTTTGGGAGCCTTTGTTGAGTGCATTAAAACATGTAAGGACAAACACTAGAAGGCCAAGCGAAAATGAATTAGAAGAAAATGAGCCACATTCATTGATAATAAATGATCCTGTAACTTGTGCATGTTACTATAGATCTAGGATGGATACTTTGCGTCAATTAATAACTCTGATCACAAGTATTATGGAGAATTTAATGTCTACTTTTGTGTGATAGAATTCTAAAACAGAGGAAGTGAGCATGAACATGGCTTATTATGGATAAAATATGCACCAATCTATGGTAAAGACACAAACAATGACATCGAAAATTTTGTTGATAAATAATTGTCAACTGATTCATCGCTTCTTACAAAAGAACTTAGAGCTGTCCAACATCATGTCACACAAGAACTTGTAGGAAACACAAAAATTCTAATTGTAGATTTAATTTATCAATACCTCCAATTAAAACAACGAAAATACTTGAATCTCTTGAATTTCATAATGATAGAATGAAAACAAATGCAAAGCTAATATTTGACGCAATAAACGATGCCAAGTATGATGAAAAAGAAACATTTGATAACTTCTTTCATAGCCTTGGATTAGCAAATGATGAATATATACATGCTATCCAATGTACACTAAATCACACAACTTTATTGCTACAGAAAAAGCCAGCTAACACCTAGAAAAATAACTTTGCTCGACACATTCCAATAATTTGGATTACAAATACCGACTCCCAATTTGTACTTGATTCATATGCCGTTGCGATGTATTACAATTCCTATATGAAAAAATAAGATAAAACGCTTACATCGACATTCAAGAACATACACGAAAATCATCTTAAAACAAAATCTCATATCATGAACACTGTTAATTATCTAGGAAAATCTTTAGTAAACATGCAACAAATGTATGCACAACACGAAATGCACATTGTGCTATTTCTTCCATTAAACTGTAGTCCACAAAATTGTACTTTCATTAACACATCTCCTATAAAGGAACGCACATTTGTTCTGAAAAGAAAAAAAGACTTGTAAAAGGAACCAGATGTCTTTGAAGACATAATGTGTCCATCAATTATTGACTATTATTTTCTATGTCATGTAGCTATTGATGCTATATATTTAGTAGAATTTGCATCTAATTATACAAAGAAGGGACAAAAATGAAAAATATAAGATAAGCCATATGTCATCCGATGTGTGAAAATAACAAATACAAAGACATTGAAAATTATTGTAGAGAACAATTAATGTTATACTATCCGGATCGAGTCAATGAGACTATGATCAAGCAACATCACCTAACTTGGGAATATGCATATGTTGCATTGGAAAAAACAATTAAGCAAAATGAGCATAAATTTAGATTTGTTACAAGACTTACATGGAGTGACATAGATGACGCAAAAAATGCAATAGAAACACAAACTAAACAATTATTTAATATAGTTAGTCTGAAACCAAATGAAATAGAGAATACAAGATTTGATAAATCCATCAACGAAAAATATGCCAAACCTATGACTTCCAAAGTGATTTGCAACATTTTCAACATACAAAGAATTTGACTCTACCATCTAAAAGGCCATATGAAATTTTCAAACACCCACATATACTAGAAAACATAGAGTATTATAAGTTAATGTGCCAAATTAAACCCAAAAGAAGAAAAATTGGTAATTGACGTGATACTAAGAAAACTCTATAGGCCATATGAACCAATTCATTTGTTCTTGAGAGGAGGTGCATGGAGAGGAAAAACATTTACAACTCTAGAAATTTTCCAGTCCTTAGTTTGCATACATAATGACACATTGGCTTATAATCCATCACAACCAAAAATAATAATCACAACACATACAGGAAAAGTTGCATTCAATGCAGGCGGTGTCACATTGCATTGTGCATTATATTTACCCTTTAACAAGACCCATTGTTCTTCTCTAAACAATGAAAAGTTAGATACATTATTAAAGCACTTTTAACAACTTATTATAGTTATTATATGGGACATCACTTATTGGTGCAACAACACTTTTTCAGATTGATAAGTGACTCCGTCAAATCCTACATACACCAACTTCATATTTTGGTAACGTTGAAATGATATTTTCTGGGGATCTCTACCAAGAAAGCCTTGTAAAAGACTATTATATTTGAAAACCTAAGAATCCACAAAAAACATAATTTCACATGGCTTTTGGATAGAGAAAATAAGTGTTATCAATTATATACATCAATGCGTCAAAAAGACCCATCTACATAAATGTCCTAAATAGGATAAGAGTAAACATGCAAACTAATAAAGATAATACATACATTAATGAAAATTTCCATAGGCCGACACCATTAGGCCCACTTTTCCCATACATTTTCTAGTGAAACAAGGATGTCCATAATCATAATACAAAAATGCTTTCACTAGTATATGATCAACAAATAACACTGAATGCTATTGATCAACATGAAATTGTTGGATCAAATTATTTTTCTTTTAAAAATACAATAACACTTACATCAACAATTATATTCAAACAAAACATGTTAGTTGACTTATATGCAGGAAACTACAATACTGATGATGGATTAGTCAACGACGTTGAAGGCATTTTCAAATTCTACTCATCTAATAATAATGGAACTGACATTGTTTGGATATAATTTTCAGATGTTAACAATGGAAAGAATCAAAGGAACAAATTCAAAGAGCTATATGAAATAAATATATTGTCAACTTGGACACCAATTTTTCGAATTTCAAAGCATTAGCAATGTCTCAGAACAAATCACAAATCACAATACGAAAATAATTCCCAATACAATTATCTTGAGCACAAACAATATACTGAATGCAAGGACTAACATTAGGTGGACTTGCATTTGACCCAACTAGTGTCACTAAACATGCGCTAGTGTATACTGCACTATCACATGTTAAAACCATTGACTCGTTATACTTGATTAAAAAGCTAACACCCCAAAACTTTCATGTACAAAACAAGATATTAGATGAAATGAAATGACTAGAAACAATTGCTTCAAGGAAACAAAGGCTCTCACAGAGGCAAAGTTTACTAAACTACAATTTATGGTTGGAGTGTAGAAAGTTGTCACTAAGGGGGGATAGGCTCTAATGCCTCCTTCCTTTTCCTATTGTGTCATATTTGTACATCCTTCAATCCTATCCCAAGTTGTTATTAAGGGGGGATGTTAGGATATTCCGACACGTAGGAAATAGTTAAGTATAACTTGGTCTAGTGTAGAGTTAGGTAAAGTGTGTTTATTTACTATGTAATTTTGTAACTTACAATCCGACGATCACAATATGTTCTAGATATTAAGTGATATGATGGTTCATTCTCTCCTCGGTATTACAGACACTTGATCTGTGGCTTAACACTTGATTGGTCCATGATCTCTATTTAAAGAGCATGGAGGGTCATTTGTAGGGTGATTGTTCATGAGAGAAGCTTATGTAAATTTTCTTTTTTATATTAATAAATTGCCTGAAGTGGTTGCGTTGGCTCAGGTCGTGGACTATTTCCCTCTTTGAGGGTTTTAACCACGTCAAGAATATTGGTGTATTGATTTGTGATCTGTTTGTGAGCGGTGTCCTTTGGTGTTCTATATGAGGAACTTACCCTATATATTCCTACACTACAAAATGATTTCATAGCACCCATTAAAATTCTACATTGCTGTTTTTATGGAATTTGAAACAACTCGACCTTGTTCCCAATCGAGTCTCCATGTCCTAAACTCGCTTCTTAACACATTCAACAAATTATTTTTCTTTTCTTCACTAGGGTTGCAATTTATTACAATTTTGCCAATCAAAAATTAGTCAAAGAAGGTTTTTTTTTCCATAATTCCAAAAAAATTACTTTGTCTATGTTACAACACTCAAAGTGCAGTAAATACCATTCAAGCATTATGCTAGAACATAATGAACACTCCCCCATAGGGTTTTGAAACAAAATACAAAAAATCATGAACAATCACACAATAGTTGAGACCACAACGTTCATATTTTTTTCTTTTATGTAAATCAATACAACAAGCTACAAATTTTCATAAACTAAACAATATCAACACACATGAATAAAATTTGCAAGTAAGAACAACTCATAAGCAGAAACCAATTTGGTTTAAACATAGGGATTCGATTCAATCTCAACCATTTAGAAAGCACACATGTTACAGTCCAAAATCTCTATTAAATTACACCACTCACACAGAGAAATACCTTCCATTCACACATATTGAAGTTACAAGCATCTGCAAAACTCAGGACTGAAGTTGGGCAGAGAAACAATGAGTTCCTCTCTTTTCTCCCTCTCTCTTATCTTCACTCGAGAGATTCTCTTATTTTTCTTCTTCTTTTTTCTCCTCCCTAAACACTCTTTCTTATTGTTTCCCAAAATAAATCAATCATGACAACCAAGAATAACAAAGGGTGAACCATTTCCCCTTCTCCACAAAATAAGGGAAACTAAAAAAAACTTTATTTACATTAGAAAATAACTTCTCCAACTTATTCTAAAAATAAAAACTCACTTCCTAATGTAAATATTTACAATTTCTTACAAAACATTTAAAAATTCCTCCCAGCATTACCATGTGGCCACCCTATCACATTTGTATGATCTTGTCCAGACTCTCACATCTTGTGCTCGGTTTATGCACCTACATCATGATCTAATTCAGATCACAATTATGGAACTGACATAGGGTCTAAACACATCATTATGCACCAACGGTAATGTTTCCTTTGTCTTTATAGCACCAAAGGAGAGTCCTCCCCAATTTACTTCCCATATAAATAATATTCACATAAATCAAAATCTAGAGAGAAACCATACCTTATCATGTAGTACATAAAGGACATTCTCTTTGATATATCCCAATATTTGATGCTACATCATATTCTTTTGTCCAAAGGTTGTAGGAGTTTTTCCTTATTTAGCTCCACTATTGGGAACAATGGAATTGTTGTACCCCTTACTAATAATGATTCCTAGAAACTTTTATATAGATCTAATGTAAACTCCCCTCTACAATACTATCGTTGTTATTACAATCCTACAGGTTTCCTTCTCAAACACTATTTTTACAGTTGCATTGTTCATCTTGCCTATATAAATCAATTTTTTGCCCAATCCTAGGATGTGTATAACACAAGTGAGAATTCTAATCCTTCCATCCATTAGCTTCAACTTAACTTCTACCCGTCCCATGACTTTGGTTTTCGATTTATCTCCAAGGAAAACATCACTGCCATCATACCCTTCATTTTCATAAAACCACTCCCTATGAGGAGTCATATGAAAAGATGCACCTAAGTCGACTTGTCATGCCTCATGATTTGCATGTGTGCTTGAAAGATCCAAGTACACATGCCTTCCTTCGTGTGAGGATATTTTTGCTTTTGTAGAAGGAGCATTGCTAGATCCCTTCCTTTTCTCAAAAAATTTTCATCAATAATGTTTCTTGTGATGCCCTTATTTTCTACATCTACAACATTACCTTCATGAATTTCCCAAAGATTTAGATCTTCCTCTATATTTAAATCTCCCACTTGAGGACTTATTTTTATTTCTATCTTGGGAGTTTCCTTTTATAGATAAGGCATCTATATTTTGGCTTTCTATGTTTTTCTATCTCGTATCCTCCAATAACAAGGAGGAGACTATCTCATTGAAACTTAAAAGTATTGCATTATTACCCATGGTGACAACTAGACTATCCCACAACTTTGATAAAATAACATAACAAGTTGATACACTTATATTCATCTGAAATCTCAATATCATAGATGTAGCTGACTTATCATAGTATTGAAGGTGTTCAGATGCTCTATCGCCAAGTCTCTATCCTTCATCCCTAAGTTATATAGTTTCTTCATTAGCAATATTTTGTTCTCCAAGATAGTAGGTTAATACAAAACCCCTAACTTGTTCTGTAATGCATTGGTTGTAGCTTATCCTGAAACATTCACTGATGTTGAATTTGAGAGACACAAGTCTATTGTTCTCTTTTTCTTCCAATCCAACTTATTATAGTCTTTTGTTGTCATCCTTGTCAGTGTAGTCACTAGATCCACAACAACCCTTTGATACTTTTCAACAAAAGATCTTCCCATAGCTCAAAACTCTACCTAATAAATATGTTGTCTTTATCTTTGTATTGCTCACCATTTCCTTTCACCACTAGAATTGACACTACAAATCCTCCATTGTAACAAGCCTTTCCACAGGCCTGAGCTAAAACCCTTAGCAATAGGGTCTCTCATTAAAGCCAGACTACTCAGATACCAAATGTTAGTTTTACCCCTATATAGTTAAATGTTGCAAACATATTCTTATTAAAAATAGAAAATATGCAATGGCATGCACACACACATTTAACATAGAAATTTTTATCTTAGAAACCTAAACTAAGAAAACCATATAGATTTTTCAATATATTATATCTTTACAATCTTATAATGGAATATGTATATCTTGTGGCATCCGTAAACCCACAATCCATTAACCCTATATTATAATTACAAAACCATACGCTGAATATAACACATGCCCAACAAAATCAACCAATTTTATAGAAAATTGTTGGAATCTTAAGTACAATGACATTAATGGGACATTCTACTCACGATTTTGTAGGAACTCAATGTTTGTCATCATATGTTTAATAACCACTCGAGTAAGTTTCTTACTTTTAGATTGTAGTGGTGTCACCACTTTTTATCATGGGAATAATTTAAACCAGTGCATGATAAATGTGCTTCATATATTGTAATCTAGTCCAAAAATTAATTGTTCAAAAAAGTTAAGAATTTCAATGATGTGAATTTTTGACATTTACGTTAGGCAATAAGTCATATGTTAATTGAAATAGTTAAGGCATCACAAAACTTGTTTTCACTCCAAAATAAAAATAAAAATAAAATCACAATGAAATGGTTATCAAAAGGCCATTAATGGAAATTTCAACTTTTAGTAAAAGAAGAGTTTCAATTTGCTTTGATGAGCACAATTATCAAAATGATCTTGAACTTTTTTCATGTTTGTAATTTTCTAAAACTTTTGTAACACATGATTTATGTAATATTTATATTTTCAATTAGTGAACTTTCCAACAAAGTGCACTCATGATTTATGTAATATTTATATTTTCAATTAGTGAACTTTCCAACAAAGTGCACTCTAATGATTAGGAAAAACCATATTTTAAACCAAATTCATTAGAGTTGTTTTAAACTTTATCTTATGTTGTAATTAAATCAAAATTAAACTTTTGCAAAATGAAAATTCCAATGGATATTTGATGTATTAGAGGGGGGTTTTAATGCTATTCGATGTATTATGGGGGGTTTTAACTTTGCATTAGATGTAAAATAAACTTTTTCCTCCCATGAAAGCTAAAAAAAAATCGAGGAAAACTTAAAAGTTTATTAAATGAATTTTTTACTTAAAAAATAAATAAAAATACTTTGGCAAATAAGTCAGGAAATGTTTTTTATTAAGTTTCGTCAAAACTAAGAAGAGGTAAAGAATTTAAAGAACTTTTAGTATAAGAAGGAAAATTAAAGTGTGAAGTAATACTTATAAACAAAATTGTGTTGAAATCTCAACAAAACCTAGTTCATCCTTTCCCATGGTGTAAATTACTCTCTTGACCAAGTATAATAAGTCTTTGTGCATTAACCATGGTGCACTTTGTGTGATTCTAGGGTTTCGCTGCTTCAAACAGGTCATCATGGAATTTTTGCTATAATGTTTTTCTGAGACGTTTTAGAAGCTAAAAAGCAAACCCATTTGTGACGAAATCGTGCTGAACCTTGGGTTTGAATTTCAAATCTTGTCTCGCTACGTTTTCGAATATCTGATCTGAGGAAGTTAGGGTTTTTGCAAACTCAAAAATTCCATCTAAAATAGGTCATCGTGGCATTTTTGCTATAATTTTTTTCTACAAAGTTTCATTGTCTAAAATTAAAACCCATTTTAGCCGAAAACTTTGTGAAGCTCGGGCACGAATTTCAAATCTTGTTTTGCTATATTTTCAGATATACAGTCCAAGATATTTAGGGTTTATGCAGGCTTCCGAATTACATCCCAAACATGTGACCTTGGGAAAATCGTCATAACTTTGTCTCTGAGCCTCAGATTGAAATTTCGTAAGCAGTTACAGAAAGAAGACGGATTATAGTTTTCTATGTATCGGTTTTAGGTCCTAAGGTCTAAATAGTGACACGTGGCACTTTGTACAAGTTCACTCTACGAAACTAGTCTATAATCAAGCCATCGTGGCAGATTTCACATAACTCTTCCTTGGAGAATCCAATCTTGATAAGACTTGTGGGGTTAGAAAGAAGACTCAGAGGGCTACCACAGGATGAAATTGAAGACCTTGAAGATCTGAAATTATAGAGATACAGAAGATTCAAGATCAAGCTCCTAAAATCAAGAAAAAGCAATATGAGGAAGTTTGATGGCAAGGATCCGGTAAATTGGATAATACAAATGGAGCAATATTTTCATCTACATGGTGTACAACTATTATAAAATGTACATATTGCATCTTTATATTTAGAAATGAATCAATTTTTATGGTATAAAGGACTTTGTTCTCGTAAATCACTTGTCACTTGGTCAATTTTCACAAAAGAAAAGATAACACATTATGAGAATACAAAGAGTAACACCTTATTTAGCTAATTGATAAATCTCAAACAAAAGGGTTCAATGGCAAAGCACATTGAGGACTTCGAAAAATTGAATATAAGGGTAAATGATATTCCAGAGAAGCAAAGGATTGATGTCTTCATAGGGACTTTAAAGGATAACGTTCAACATGAGGTTCGTCTTTGGGGACTTGATTCATTGGAGGAGGCATTCAAGTTGGCAAGAAAATTTGAAAGCTGAATTATGGAAACAAGGAATCCTACCACTCATAGCTATAAATATGGAAGTGTTTTTTCTCCTAGCCTTCCACAACATACAAGGTTTACATGACAACAATTGGAAGAAAAAAGAGAAAAAGGGCTTTGTTACAGTTGTGATAGCAAATACACTAAAGGTCATAAGTGTGCTGAGAAGAAATTATTTAACATAGATTGTGAAGAGGAGGAATAAAAGGATCAAGAAATGTCAAAAGAAGATGATATACACCAGGAACCAACCCCAAAGAAAGAAGAAATGAATCCGACCATATCTTGTAAAGCATTGGCAAGAATTACCACTCCTCAAACTCTCAATATAGAAGGACATATCAAGAAGAAAAAGGTTCAAGAAGCGAAAGATCACATCGAGCATCAAGAAATGAATCCGACAATATCTTGTAATGAATTAGATGGAATTACCACTCCTCAAACTATCAAGATAGAAGGATATATCAAGAAGAAAAAGGTAATAGTGTTGATTGATTCGGGGAGTACCCATAATTTTATTCATTATAAGATAACCAAGGAATTGAATTGCTTCCTATATCCAGCACCAGAGTGTCAAGTGATGGTTGCAAGTGGATGAACCATAAATCACTCTGGAAAGTGTCATAATATCAAGTTATCCATGGGAGAATATGTATTGAATAGCCCAATGTTTTCCATTCCAATGGGTGGTGTTGATGTTGTACTAGGAGTCTAATGGTTACCATCCTTGGGTACAATAGCTTTTATTTTTCAAGAACTTTTCATGCAATTTTCTTCAAAATGAAGGAAGTTGAATTAAGGGTATCAGGGAAACCGAGAAGATAATCATCTCTAATGGAATGACAAAGCTTCTAAAGAAAGAACAAGAGCGTAATTGCACAATTATGTTCGCTAGAGGTTCCCACGTCGAATCATCTACTTCTCTCCAGATCTCCAAAAAGTCTTGGACAATCATTCCAAGGTAATTGAGACTCCCAAAGGCCTCCCACCTATTCATGATCATGATCATGCTATTCATTTGATTCCAAGAAGTGTTCCTCCAAACATCAGGCCTTACATATATCCATATGCCCAAAGGAGTGAAATTCAATGTATGGTTGTCGAAATGCTAGAGGATGGTATAATTATCCAACCAAATTCAATAAACGAAGCAAGGGATGAATGGAATAATGACAAATCAGGGTGGGAACTCATTCAAAAGTTGGAGAAGATCTCAGCTCAAACAATATTGCGAGAACTTGACAAGGAAGGAAAAATCATATTGGAACCTGAAGTAGTCACAGAACTGAGAAATCGACAACTACAAAATCGATCAATTTCAAAGTATCTCATCAGGTGGAAGAACTTACATGCTGAAGGTTCCACATGGAAGGATGATAATTTTATACAAAAGCATCTAGAACTACTCAAGCATTGAGGACAACCCTTTTTGAAGGAGAGGGGCATGTTAGGTCCCTAAACTACTATTGTAAACCCTTTTTGTTATTAGTTCAACCCCCTTATTATATTGTTGTGCCCATGTAGTACCCATATTGTTATTATTATGCCCCATAGAAGACCACTATTGTTATTGTTGTGCCCTTACATTATTATTGTTATCTTGGCTCTGATTATATTATGACCCCTTAGACTCCTATATATAGAAATGAGGTATTGTCATTTGTATCATACAAGAATTGTTCATTTGTGTAATGTAAAGGAAGTTTCCCCCTCGAAGAGTGTTGGGTCTAAAATGCGGATGCAAATTAGAGTTTCATTTACTATCAATCCAGGTCAATAAACTTCCAAGATCATCCAATACATATGGACTTAGAGACAAACTAAATAAAGCTAAGTGAAGAAATGCCAAAGCTCCTTTACAGGAGGTCTTTCATTGGGATCTCCAATACCTATTTAGTCATTTAATCAAAATGAAATCTAAAGACATTGTGACAAGTGTAAGAAATATCAAAGCTCCCTTACAGGATACTGCTCATTAATATTTCTAATCATATTAATAAAAAAAACTATTTAAACTAATGAAACTAAACATTAAATAACAAGTCAGATTCATTGAAAGAAACATTAATACTTTTATACAAAAGGTCATTCGTTAATATTTCAAACATATGAACCTAATGAAATTTACAAACAAACATAAAATGAAAGTTTACCAAAGCAAAAGTGTGCTTGCTAGACAATTGGGGCCCTTCCAAGGATTCACAAGCACATCAAAAGAAGTCAAATGTAGAGGATCAAAGAAGCTCCATTTTATTTATCTTCAATTGCAATTTGCAATTACAAGTTCTACATTCCAAGAGGTTCTAAAATCTCCATTACAATGATTCCAAATTCTAACTTCTCATTACAAACTTATAAGATCCTGAGGTACTAAATTCTAACTTCTCAATTCTAAATTCTAAATTCCAAAGTTACAAATGAAGGAGATAACACTCCTATTTATACAAAAGTTATGATAACAAACTCATAAATGTGGATCCATTATTCCCTCTTCAAATCCACATATTTCTCAACCAATGGTGACACATAACCCTATCCTTCGTGATCTTCTCCATGAGGTCCATGATCTTATCCATGAGATCCATGATCTCCTCAAATTTGAATTTGAACATAGAGTGCCACATAACGGTGCCTTAGAAGCTTCCTTTGTACCTACACATGTCAACTCATTCTAATTGTTAGGTAAAGTATATGGATATTATTTTCTAAAGTTTAACCACAAATTCTCTTAAAAATATTAATAATTAATAATATTTTGGAAAACACAATGGTAACCCATTTAATGATGAAAGTGAAGCTAATGTGATGACATGTTGGTGGAATGGAGGTGAGAAAATGTGTGAATGGAGTGAAAGTGGATGTATTTTAACGATAATTCTTAGGCCCAACATACCCCTAAACTGAAGGTATTGCATGTCCTCATGCAATCGATTACATTACTTTTTGATACTTGAGCTTTGGCTTAAACTTTGCATGATATCATTTACTTAACTTTTGCAAAGAGTTTTTGATGAATTGCAACTTGGTTGGTTCTTGTGTTTCAACCATATTTTGTTTGTTGCCTTCAATTTTAATGTATGAACTTTGCATAATGATAATTTGATTTTTATTGCAAAGTATTTTTGTTGGAATGCATCATGGTTGGTTCTTCTGTAACAACCATGATTGTGTTGCATCCAATTAGCTTTTAAGTACTTTTTATAAAGCCATCTATATGCTCATGTAATAGTGAATATATTTTGAAGGTATTTGGGTTTTAGAATGTGATATATGAATATGGAAAAATATGAATGTGACAAAGTATGAATGTAAATGTATCCCCCCCAAACTTATGGTTTTGGCAGTTTTATGAAATGAGGAAAGGAAGTTTTTTCCAAAAATTATCATTCTAGCTTTCAAGGAATTAAATGGTTAAAAGTTAGAAAATATCATACCGCAACTTACCCTTTCAAAAATGGATGAGAGTTGTGCATGTGTGGCTGCAAAATTCTGATCATAGTCTTCTTCACTTGGCTGTGAAAATGGTGGATGAAGTCGAAAAAGTGAATATTTTATTGTTGCCGCATTTGCTGCTAAATCTGCAGTTGGATCTTCAGGTGAATGTTTGGAATCTATTGTTGAATGCGGCCGAAAATGTATAAGGCTTAGAAGGTATACAAAATTCAAAATTTACACTTCCCCCCTAGCCTTATTTATTGACTTGTCCTCAATTCATTTACATTAAAAACTGAAAAGTAATGGAAGTAAATCTTCTTCCTCTACTACAAAATGATTGATCTTCAAGTCTTCAACGCTCATTGGCACAATTCTTGTCATGTGAATAAATGTTTCGGTGTCGAACATAAGAATAAATTGTTAACTTAGTGGCCATTGATGGATGCCACTAGTCAACAGAGATCTCCCATCTTTGATGTGGATGAGAGTCAAGATGCCTCGAACACATCTTTCTAAGTATGAATGAATTTGTTGTTGTCGAATACTTAGAAGATCCGATAAAAAAGGGACATTGATATATTCCCTTTGTTTATCGACATGATAACTTGCCCTTAAAGCATGCAAGCTTCAAGGTGTAGTAGACTCAAGGACTATGGACTCAATGGTGTATAAGCAAGGTTTTATTTCCAAGTGTAGGAAAAAAGAAACTGACAATGAATATGTAAAGTGGAACAAAAAGCTTGTAAATGAGCTTTGTTGCTTTTATTGGTGGGTTAAGATTGATGAAAATTTAATGAAGTGTATGTGGATTGTGAGGAATGGATAATGACTCTTTCCAGGAAAAAGTGAATTATGGTATACAAAATCTCAAAAATAGCAATTATGCTCTTTAATTCCAGACTTTATGCTAAAATAGCTGAGTTTGACCAGCATTGACTAGCCACTTGTTGACGTTGAATTCAAGTGTGGATAGGTATTTCACCATCCTTGTACATTTAGGAACAAACCCCAGCTCTTCGAATTTTCTAATCTGTCATGCAACATGTCAAGCCATTAAGCTATTACAGAGTGTTGCAAGGACTTGCAATTTTCTGGAAATTTCGTTTATGCTCATGGACTTGTTCTTTAGAATTTCTCATGAAATTAGTCTTCTGAAGACCAATTGTGCGCACAATTAGTTTCCTTAATGATCAGTCGATTGTCCGAAATCAGTAAAAAAAACTTGGCATAAAGAACATAAGTATGTTTAAAAAGAAATGGCCAATTCCTTAATGATTCTTACGCAAAAATTAATGCCAAATGAAACAGTTTAAGGAGACTCAAAAGGCTAATTTTAGTCTAATTCCTAATGTTGATAACAACGCATTTTTAATAAATACCCCTGAAATACAAATTACTTACTTGTGTAAGATGGTTCATGTAATATGCATGGCAAAAAGCTTGACATTAGAGTTTTGTTGTGTCCTGCAGATTAGTACGTTACATAAAAGCATACAACAAGAATACAAGCATGGATTTTAATACCATCTATAATTTTCTAAATGTTCTATAAATGAATCCTCCTAATTTGCTTCCAATTGAATTTTGTTCCGTATTATTATCCCTGAAGTCAGTAATTTTCTTATCTCTTTCCATTCCTTGTTTATTTGGATAATAAGTTAGAATTTTAATTATTTACGATAGTATGACCAAAAGAAAGCATATTTCAAACCATAGCATTAACAAGTTTGTTCCAGCTCTTCCCAGTTGTACTATTTAAATTTGAACCAAGGGGAGTAGTTACTTATGTTGATTGTGTTAATGCATGACAAATTATTCAGTGTTGCGCCTCCTTTAAAGAATCCCACATCCTGATCCCTTTTCGTATTATTCTCCTCTATAAGACCATCTAAATGCATTTGATAAATTATCGAGACCAAGAAATTAAAATGCCCATGAGCATGCCGATATTTCCACTTAACACACCTGGATCATTACTGTGATCATAGAACATTTCACTGTGATCGTAGAACATTTCACTGGAGTCGACAGACAATCTATGTTGATTTCCCAAGGCAAAATGAAGTTGATAGCAAAGTGGAAAAAATGAAGCGCGTAACGTTTGCTGCCACCTGTGTCGTGCCAAGCAATTTTTTACTGTAATGTCTACAAACCCTCGAATCTAGGGAACAAAGCTTGGCGTACATATGTCCAGGGTTACAACATGAGGAATGTACATAATTGAATCAAATTAGACTGCCATTTCAAAAGAAATCATATTCTTTGTCCAACACCAATTACGACGGGCCAATCCTGAAGCCTCGGTGATTTCTCTTCCCATATCTTTGTAACTTGGCATGTAGTTTCTCTTCCCATATCTCGAATCCATTTAGACTGATAGTAAGGGATTTGGTGGGCATAGAAATCTGCTTTACTGCCAGCAAAACCCATAATTGTCTGTGCATTAATTTTAAAAACCGTTTTTTCTTCACGTAGTTCCCAAAATAGGGTCCCGAATAACCATAATTTCTTCTCAAACAATTAGGAAACCAAGCAAATGATTTCTGGGTTATGTAACTCATTCTGTTCCAAAGAAAACCCATGTCTCAGTTTTTCCAGATTTGTTTTGGTTTGATAAAAGAACATGTTTCAAAACGACGTGTCAAAAATGTTGCGTCTTATGTTCGAGTTTCCAGTCAGAAAGGATGTCGAAATCATACCCAGCTCAAGGGCCAAGTTGCATGCTTCTAGAATAGTTTATTACTGCAGTTGTACATTCAACATTGGTCTAGTTTTTGAGCCTTTGAAACTAAGAAACCTGATCTATAATGTACAACGTCTAACTTCAACAGATGCATTGAACAGAGTTATAGATCCCTTGTTTTCGGTCTTTCCTTTGGGCTTTCTTGTTATATTGTGTCAAATTATTCTCTGTTGAAAATCAAAAGTGTTCTTAACTGGGTTGAGAATGTCGTTATTATCAAAGTTGAAAATGGCACGCTTATAAAGGAGAACTTGGAGATTATTATTGTTTCGCTGCAAAAGCTGTAGGGTTGCCTTGCCCAAATTATAAGTGCATGCACGAAGGTTTTACAATAGCGTATACTAATATGGAAAAATAGTACCCATGTTTTGGACATGCTGCAAAGATGCCTAATGTACAATGGTGGAGGAAATGTGTTAAAGATTCTTTTGATAGGGCTGGCTATTCATACGACGAAGAAACTTTTGAGAGGATTTTTGGACGCATTTATTCTTCATTTGGTTCTTCTGTACCATACATTGCTTTCTAGGATTCAATGCCTTTTTTGAGATGGGCCCGTAACAAGGGGTTCCTCGTGGGGATTGTAAGCAATTCAGATATTGTTATCCGGATGTTATCTTGCCTGCATTGGGTATGAATAAGGAATTTAACTCATAATTTCTAAAATAGAGTATAGCTTGGTGCTTTAAGCTAGTACACTTAGTTTGTCTCTTCTTTTTTCTTCCTTCTTTTTCTTTTTTTCTTTTTTTTCATTCACTATTTAATTTGATATTTAATTTGATTTCACATGAAAGAGATGAAATGTGTAGCAGCTTACCTTCTAGTAAGAGATTTTTATTTAATTTTGAAAATAAATCAAGAGATTTTCTTATTTTCCTGATCGCTCGAAGCGAAGGAAAAGAGCATACTAACCTATTGATTTGTTTTTTATTTTTTATTTTTTCAGATTAACATGGATGAACTCCCTCTTACCTAAATTTATTCATGAGAAATTTTTATGATTTTTTTTTTAAACAAGGCTAAAGGAAAACTTTATGAGATCTCATTTTCTTTATTTTTATTTTTTAATCTATTCTACCTTTAACTTGAAAGATTATTTTTTTTTTTTTGCTAAGTGAAAGAATGCTTCCAGTGAAGCCATCTACGGACTAAGAATTCGAAAATGTTCACATCAAGATTTAAATTTTTTACCTTATGCTTTGTAAACATGTGAGTAACCTATCTTATTCTTGGAGTTGGCGCAAGGTTCTTTTGAAACCAGTCTTTGATATTTTCCTTGCTCTCCAAGATGTACCTGTTCAACATCCTTAATTTTCTCATCCGTAGATGGATTAGTAAGAAATTTGGGGTTTTAAAAACACTGAATTTGAAACTAATTAAGTCTGGAAAAAAAAAATCTCCAAGCTTGAACACCTTTATGAAGATCCTGTTGTCACCAGGGTTCACAAGTTAGTCCATAAAAATAAATTGCAATAAAAATAACTTCCTAAGTCTATCTCCAAATCATCCTACCCGGCAACGGCGCCAAAATGTTGGGTCTAAAATGCAAATCCAAATTAGTGTTTCATTTACTATCAATCCGGGTAAGTAAACTTCGAGGATCATCTAATATATGTGGACTTAGAGACAAATTAAACTAAGCTAGGTGAAGAATTGCCAAAGATCCCTTACAGGAGGTCTTTCATTGGGATCTCCAACACCTATTTAGTCATTTAATCAAAATGAAATTTCAAGACATTGTGACAAGTGTAAGAAATATTAAAGCTTCCTTACAGGAGACTGCTCATTAATATTTCTAATCATCTTAATCAAGAAAACTATTTAAACTAATGAAATTCAACATTAAATAACAAATCAGATTCATTGAAAGGAACATTAATATTTTCTTATGACAGGTATTCGTTAATATTTCAAACATATGAACCTAATGAAATTTAGAAACAAACATAAAATGAAAGCTTTACCAAAACAAAAGTGTACTTGCTAGACAATGGGGGCCCTTCTAAGGATTCACAAGCACATCAAAAGAGAAGTCAAATGTAGAAGATCAAAGAAGCTCCATTTTATTTACCTTCAATTGCAATTTGCAATTACAAGTTCTACATTCCAAAAATCTCCATTACAATGATTCCAAATCCTAACTTCTCATTACAAACTTGTAAGATCCTAAGGTACTAAATTCTAACTTCTCAATTCTAAATTCTAAATTCCAAAGTTACAAATGAAGGAGATAACACTCCTATTTATATAAAATTTATGATAACAAACTCATAAATGTGGATCCACCATTCCCTCTTCAAATCCACATATCTCTCAACCGATGGTGACAC
This sequence comes from Pinus taeda, assembly GCA_000404065.3. Taxonomy (NCBI): domain Eukaryota; kingdom Viridiplantae; phylum Streptophyta; class Pinopsida; order Pinales; family Pinaceae; genus Pinus; species Pinus taeda. The sequence goes on from APFE030233979.1 coordinate 59,318, forward strand.
ATAACCCTGACCTCCATGATCTTCTCCATCAGGTCCATGATCTTATCCATGAGGTCCATGATCTCCTCAAATTAGAATTTGAACATAAAGTGCCACATAAGGGTGCCTTAGAAGCTTCCTTTGTACCTACACATGTCAACAAACTCATTATAATTGTTAGGTATAAGTATATGGATATTATTTTTTAAAGTTTAACCACAAATTCTCTTAAAAATACTAAGAATTAATCATATTTTGGAAAACACAATGGTAACCCATTTAATGATGAAAGTGAAGCTAATGTGATGACATGGTGGTGGAATAGAGGTGAGACAATGTGTGAGTGGAGTGAAAGTGGGTGTATTTTAAGGATAATTCTTAGGGCCCAACAAAGACGTTGATCTATAAGGCATTGATCTATCTTTTCTATCTTTTTGTGAGTTGGTTTTCATAACATTTGGTATCAGAGCTATGGATTCTAGGGTTTCGTTGCTCTAAACAGGGCATCGTGGAATTTTCAATACAACATTTTTTGCGACGTTTCAGAAGCTAAAAAAAAATTTGTTTGAGACGAAATCGGGCTTAACCTCAAGTTTGAATTTCAGATCTTGTCTCGCTATAGTTTCAGATATCTAATCTGAGGAAGTTAGGGTTTTTGCAAGCTCCAGAATTCCATCTCAAACAGGTCATCGTGGCATTTTTTCTATAATTGTTTTTCTATGAAGTTTCAAACTCTAAAATTAAAACCCATTTGAGCCGAAAACTTGGTGAAGCTCGGGATGGAATTGCAGATCTTGTTTCGCTATATTTTCGGATATATAGTCCAAGACATTTAGGGTTTATGCAGGCTCCCGAATTACATCCCAAACATGTGACCTTGGGAAAATCATCATAACTTTGTCTCTAAGCCTCAGATTGAAATTCCGTCAGCAATTATAGAAAGAATGCGGACTATAGTTTTCTGTGTATCACTTTCAGGTCCTAAGGTCTAAACAATGACATGTGGCATTTTGTACAAGTTCGCTCTACGGAACTAGTCTATAATCAGGTCATCATGGGAGATCTGACATAACTCTTCCTTGGAGAATCCAATCTTGATTAGACTTGTGGGGTTAGAAAGACGACTTAGAGGGATCCTACAGGACGAAATTTAAGACTTTGGAGATCTGAAATTATAGAGATACAGAATATTTAAGATCAAACTCCTAAAATAAAGAAAAAACGATATGAGGAAGTTTGATGGCAAGGATCCAGTAAATTGGATACTACAAATGGAGCAATATTTTGATCTACATGGTGTACAACTATTACAAAAGGTACATATTGCATCTTTATATTTAGAACCGAATCAATTTTTATGGTATAAAGTGCTTTGTTCTCGTAAAGCACTTGTCACTTGGTCAATTTTCACGGAAGAAATGATAGCACATTATGAGGATACAAAGAGTAACACCTTCTTTAGCCAATTGATAAATCTCAAACAAAAGGGTTC